>CADEHL010001434.1:0-173422 GCA_902827135.1 Harpagifer antarcticus
CTCTACTTTAAAGAGTCCTCTCCTGCTGATGTTCAGGTGTATATCAGTATGTAGTGTCTCTACTTTAAAGAGTCCTCTCCTGCTGATGTTCAGGTTATCAGTATGTAGTGTCTCTACTTTAAAGAGTCCTCTCCTGCTGATGTTCAGGTGTATATCAGTATATAGTGTCTCTACTTTAAAGAGTCCTCTCCTGCTTGTTCAGGTGTATATCAGTATGTATGTCTCTACTTTAAAGAGTCCTCTCCACTGATGTTCAGGTGTATATCAGTATGTTAGTGTCTCTACTTTAAAGAGTCCTCTCCTGCTGATGTTCAGGTGTATATCAGTATGTAGTGTCTCTACTTTAAAGAGTCCTCTCCTGCTGATGTTCAGGTGTATATCAGTATGTAGTGTCTCTACTTTAAAGAGTCCTCTCCTGCTGCGATGTTCAGGTGTATATCAGTATGTAGTGTCTCTACTTTAAAGAGTCCTCTCCTGAAGATGTTATATCAGTATACGGACAGTGTGGTATTTATATTGTAGACCTGGATGTTGATTTTTTTAAAGTGATCTCACCTGTTTGTTTGGGGGGGGGCGGTGGTCGTTGGGGGGGCTCGTGGTCTGGGAGGGGGGTGTTTCTCCGAAGGGGGGGCTGGCGACGGACGACGTGGAGCTGCAGCGGGAGCGGTTTGAATATCCTGTGTTGGGATGGTAAACTGAGAGAAGAAAGGAACTGAGAAACAGCTCGACACCTCAAATACTAACGAAGCTCATACTTAGATTATGTAAAAAAGTATTCAGCCCTCATGATATGAATATAATAAACGAACACGGTTTCAATCTAAATGCATTTCCAGAAACGTCCAGTAGGTGGAGCTGTGCTGCAAAGAATCATAATCTGTCTCGTCTTAGATATACAGTCAATATCTTTAAACAATATTAATATATGACTTAGCGTTTTAGCTCAGTATAGGTGACGCAAGTTATGTAACATTCAGATTAGTTCATCAACCCTAATAAAAAACAATTTCTAAAAAACGAATTTTAACTGGAAAGAGTAAACGCTCTCTGTAAACAAACCACACAAGGTCATAATCAATATCAATTATTCAAACTGTGGAACTAACTTTTAATAAACACTGAAATTATGCAACTGTAGTTTCTTGATTTGTGGGGAAGATATTTTGTATGAGGATTCATTTCTGACAAACTAATAAAGAAACCGATGAAGATGACGGTGTACCTGATCCGAACCCTGTGATGGTCGCCTCAGCGGCTCGAGATCAAACGTAAATCTGAGAGCTTTCCCGAGGTCTTCATCGTATTACGCTCACTCACAAAGTGCTGCGGAGAAAAGAAAGAGGAGACAACGGATTATAATCAACACATAAATCCAAATACATTTCTTATTTCTTGTTGTGGTCACTTTGGTAAAGACAACAACATCAGAAAGCATGAACCCAAACATTAGCCGCTTTAGCTTAGCGGTGGTGACGTGAAGTCATGTGACCGTGCTGTAGTTCCTTATAGTCCAACATTAGCCTCCTTTAGCTTAGCGGTGGTGACGTGAAGTCATGTGACGTGCTGTAGTTTCTTTATAGCCAACATTAGCTTAAGCGGTGGTGACGTGAAGTCATGTGACCGTGCTGTAGTTCCTTTATAGCCCAACATTATCCGGCTTAGCGGTGGTGACGTGAAGTCATGTGACCGTGCTGTAGTTCCTTTATAGTCCAACATTAGCCTCCTTAGCTTAGCGGTGTGACGTGAAGTCATGTGACCGTGCTGTAGTTTCTTTATAGCCCAACATTAGCTCTAGCGGTGGTGACGTGAAGTCATGTGACCGTGCTGTAGTTCCTTATAGCCCAACATTATCCACCTTTAGCTTAGCGGTGTTGACGTGAAGTCATGTGACCGTGCTGAGTTCCTTTATAGCCCAACATTAGCCCCTTTAGCTTAGCGGTGGTGACTGGAAGTCATGTGACCGTGCTGAAGTTCCTTGTACAGCCCAACATTAGCCGCCTTTAGCTTAGCGGTGGTGACGTGAAGTCATGTGACCGTGGCTGAAGTTCCTTTATAGAGCCAACATTAGCCTCCTTTAGCTTAGGCGGTGGGTGACGTGAAGTCATGTGACCGTGCTGTAGTTCCTTTTATAGCCCAACATTATGCCGCCTTTAGCTTAGCGGTGGTGACGTGAAGTCATGTGACCGTGCTGAAGTTCCTTTATAGCCCAACATTAGCCTCCTTTAGCTTAGCGGTGGTGACGTGAAGTCATGTGACCGTGCTGAAGTTCCTTTATAGCCAACATTAGCCACCTTTAGCTTAGCGTGGTGACGTGAAGTCATGTGACCGTGCTGTAGTTCCTTTATAGCCCAACATTAGCCACCTTTAGCTTAGCGGTGGTGATGTGAAGTCATGTGACCGTGCTGTAGTTCCTTTATAGCCCAACATTAGCCGGCCTTTAGCTTAGCGGTGGTGACGTGAAGTCATGTGACCGTGCTGTAGTTCCTTTATAGCCCAACATTAGCCGCCTTTAGCTTAGCGGTGGTGACGTGAATTCCTGTGACCGTGCTGTAGTTCCTTTATAGCCCAACATTATCCACCTTTAGCTTAATGGTGGTGACGTGAAGTCATGTGACCGTGCTGTAGTTCCTTTATAGCCCAACATTAGCCACCTTTAGCTTAGCGGTGGTGACGTGGAGTCATGTGACCGTGCTGTAGTTCCTTATATAGCCCAACATTAAGCCGCCTTTAGCTTAGCGGTGGTGACGTGAAGTCATGTGACCGTGCTGTAGTTCCTTTATAGCCCAACATTAGCCACCTTTAGCTTAGCGGTGGTGACGTGAAGTCATGTGACCGTGCTGAAGTTCCTTTACAGCCCAACATTAGCCGCCTTTAGCTTAGCGGTGGTGACGTGAAGTCATGTGACCGTGCTGAAGTTCCTTTATAGCCCAACATTAGCCACCTTTAGCTTAGCGGTGGTGACGTGAAGTCATGTGACCGTGCTGTAGTTCCTTTATAGCCCAACATTAGCCACCTTTAGCTTAGCGGTGGTGACGTGAAGTCATGTGACCGTGCTGTAGTTCCTTTATAGCCCAACATTAGCCACCTTTAGCTTAGCGGTGGTGACGTGAAGTCATATGACCGTGCTGTAGTTCATTTATAGACCATTAGCTTTTTTACTTCAGAAATCAAAAAGTGGTGTTAATATGTGGAGATTATCCGGGTGAACAGAACTTGCAAGTAGAAGAGATAATCCCATTGAACCAGGAGATGCTGCGTTCAGGGACCAACACAGAAATACGACATCACTGCACCACTCTACCTTGATGTCTGCACGCAGTTCGGTTCAGCTGCTCCTCTGACATGGAGGCCGACTGATCTGTGAGCCTCCTCAGCTCCTCCGCCTTCTTCTGCCGGGCGCCCAGGATCATCACTGAAACACAAGCGTGATCGTTTACAGATGGAAACAGAGGAATACAAGCACGACAGATTATATCCAAGTAACTTATGACTACATTTAGTATGAAGTTCCACTTGTTCCGAGTGGTCTTTTGAACATTAAAGCATGGATACAGTAGAGACACTACATACTGATATACACCTGGACATCAGCAGGAGAGGACTCTTTAAAGTAGAGACACTACGTACTGATATACACCTGAACATCAGCAGGAGAGGACTCTTTAAAGTAGAGACACTACATACTGATATACACCTGAACATCAGCAGGAGAGGACTCTTTAAAGTAGAGACACTACATACTGATATACACCTGAGCATCAGCAGGAGAGGACTCTTTAAAGTAGAGACACTACATACCGATATACACCTGAACATCAGCAGGAGAGAACTCTTTAAAGTAGAGACACTACATACTGATATACACCTGAACATCAGCAGGAGAGGACTCTTTAAAGTAGAGACACTACATACTGATATACACCCTGAACATCAGCAGGAGAGGACTCTTTAAAGTGGAGACACTACATACTGATATACACCTGAACATCAGCAGGAGAGGACTCTTTAAAGTGGAGACACTACATACTGATACACACCTGAACATCAGCAGGAGAGGACTCTTTAAAGTAGAGACACTACATACTGATATACACCTGAACATCAGCAGGAGAGGACTCTTTAAAGTAGAGACACTACATACTGATATACACCTGAACATCAGCAGGAGAGGACTCTTTAAAGTAGAGACACTACATACTGATATACACCTGAACATCAGCAGGAGAGGACTCTTTAAAGTAGAGACACTACATACTGATATACACCTGAACATCAGCAGGAGAGGACTCTTTAAAGTGGAGACACTACATACTGATACACACCTGAACATCAGCAGGAGAGGACTCTTTAAAGTAGAGACATTACATACTGATATACACCTGAACATCAGCAGGAGAGGACTCTTTAAAGTAGAGACACTACATACTGATATACACCTGAACATCAGCAGGAGAGGACTCTTTAAAGGAGAGGACACTACATACTGATATACACCTGAACATCAGCAGAAGAGGACTCTTTAAAGTAGAGACACTACATACTGATATACACCTGAACATCAGCAGGAGAGGACTCTTTAAAGTAGAGACACTACATACTGATATACACCTGAACATCAGCAGGAGAGGACTCTTTAAAGTGGAGACACTACATACTAACATGAAGAACCTGAGCCTAAGTGATTCATTGATTATGAAAACAGCTGCAGATTATTATAACTGCTCCCCATCTGTGTCCTTCGGTGTCGGTAAGTTTCATTTTCCCGAGGACCAGCTGTCCTCTTGTGATTTGAGAGGTCAAAGTGCAGCTGACTCGGCGCCTGAGAGTAAACACGGGTCAAAGATAACTCACATCACGATGTCACGCATGTGCTGAGGTGAAGGCACAGAAGTCACTGACACACGGAAAACACACTTCACATGTATTCACTGTCTGCACCCTGAACATATGACCTCATGGACACACTGAGACACAAAGACAGACTGTGACTGTGCTGAACAGGTGGAGCGTCTTTTCTCGCTCCACCAGCGTCGGTTGATATATTTAAACTGAAGTTAATTAAAAAAACGGAAAATATTAAATTGTGAAAGTAGCATTTCCCATTTCTTTCAAACATTTGAGGAATTGCTGCTCCTATGGAAGCTGATGAGGGACAACTGTCACTATTTTTATCTAAATCATTTTTTTCTTCTAAGAATTATAACTTTTTTTCAGAATTATTTTTTTTTTGGAAATGTTTTCAGATTTAAAAAATAATGATTTATTTCCGAAATATGGCTTTTTTCTGAATTTAGATTTGCCCGAAGTGTCCTAAAGACTGAAGTGTCCTAAAGAGTGTCCTAAAGACTGAAGTGTCCTAAAGAGTGTCCTAAAGACTGAAGTGTCCTAAAGACTGAAGTGTCCTAAAGAGTGTCCTAAGACTGAAGTGTCCTAAAGAGTGTCCTAAAGACTGAAGTGTCCTAAAGAGTGTCCTAAAGACTGAAGTCTCCTAAAGACTGAAGTGTCCTAAAGAGTGTCCTAAAGCCCGAAGTGTCCTAAAGAGTGTCCTAAAGACTGAAGTGTCCTAAAGACTGAAGTGTCCTAAAGAGTGTCCTAAAGACTGAAGTGTCCTAAAGAGTGTCCTAAAGACTGAAGTGTCCTAAAGACTGAAGTGTCCTAAAGAGTGTCCTAAAGACTGAAGTGTCCTAAAGCCCGAAGTGTCCTAAAGAGTGTCCTAAAGACTGAAGTGTCCTAAAGACTGAAGTGTCCTAAAGCCCGAAGTGTCCTAAAGCCCGAAGTGTCCTATAGACTGAAGTGTCCTAAAGAGTGTCCTAAAGACTGAAGTGTCCTAAAGAGTGTCCTAAAGCCCGAAGTGCCCTAAAGAGTGTCCTAAAGAGTGTCCTAAAGCCCGAAGTGCCCTAAAGAGTGTCCTAAAGACTGAAGTGTCCTTAAGACTGAAGTGTCCTAAAGAGTGTCCTAAAGCCCGAAGTGTCCTAAAGACTGAAGTGTCCTAAAGAGTGTCCTAAAGACTGAAGTGTCCTAAAGCCCGAAGTGTCCTAAAGCCCGAAGTGTCCTAAAGACTGAAGTGTCCTAAAGAGTGTCCTAAAGCCCGAAGTGTCCTAAAGAGTGTCCTAAAGCCCGAATTGTCCTAAAGACTGAAGTGTCCTAAAGCCCGAAGTGTCCTAAAGAGTGTCCTAAAGACCCAAGTGTCCTAAAGACTCAAGTGTCCTAAAGACTCAAGTGTCCTAAAGACTCAAGTGTCCTAAAGAGTGTCCTAAAGCCTGAAGTGTCCTAAAGCCTGAAGTGTCCTAAAGAGTGTCCTAAAGCCCGAAGTGTCCTAAAGAGTGTCCTAAAGCCCGAAGTGTCCTAAAGCCCGAAGTGTCCTAAAGCCCGAAGTGTCCTAAAGACTCAAGTGTCCTTTTTTAAAACTTTTTTTAAGATTTAAAAAATAATAATGATGATTTATTTCTTAAATCTGGCTTTTTTTCAGAATTTTTTATTAGTTTTTCATATTTTTTTCATATTTATGAACTTTTCTCAGAATGTTTATTGTTACTTAATTTCCTGCATTCAGTTCGGCCGTGGATCTTCTCTCTATAAAACCTAATTTAAATCATTTGTAATCCTTTAATTTCAATAAACGCCTCTGGAATCTGGAGACTTGCTTAAAGTCATCACCATTGAGAAAACTGGCATGGACATTTCCTTTTACCGTCTTCTCTGAGACCAATCAGCTGAACCCAGATCCAGAGCAGGCGCACATTAGCTAGGAGGCGCATGTTTGAGGTAGCCTTGCTTTTGTGACAAGGTGGAAGAAATGCTTTCTCCTCTTTCCTCTCGACTCCCGGGCCAAAGACACAAAGACGGCATTGAGCGCACCTCGACACCTGACACTATTCACCGCGTCACACAACACTGCAGCCAGAGGACAGCAGGGAGAATCACTCACACACACACACACACACACACACACACACACACACACACACACACACACACACACACACACACACACACACACACACACACACACACACACACACACACACACACACACACACACACACACACACACACACACACACACACACACACACACACGAGGAGCCTGAAGGCACCACGGCAGTCTGAATCTGGGACATCTGCTTCCTCTCAGGAGGTGATTTAGGTCAGACTCTCCTCTCAGTCAGGTGATAATTATACCTGAAGAATACTCACAGTGTGTGTGTGTGTGTGTGTGTGTGTGTGTGTGTGTGTGTGTGTGTGTGTGTGTGTGTGTGTGTGTGTGTGTGGAGAAGCAGGAACTGTGGTTCGGTTTACACACTTGTTAAGATAAATAAATGTAACAGTACTTACTGGCCTCTGCCTTCACTTTGTCCATTTCTCCCAGTAGAGTCACTTCTCTGTCCATCAAGCTAGAGACAAGAACAAAGACAGGAGGAGGAGGTTCATTCAGTGGACTCTGAAGTTTCATAAAAATCATTATTTTCAGTTTCTAAAATGTGAGGATTTGCGTACATAACAAACACACAAACAAACCTTGGACTAACACCTTGGAGATAAGGGCACTTTCATTCAAACCCATAATATATGAGAAGTCAAAACGAAATACATGTAGTCCATTTAGGATCCACATCACATCAGCAGGAGAGGACTCTTTAAAGTAGAGACATACTGATATACACCTGAACATCAGCAGGAGAGGACTCTTTAAAGTAGAGACATACTGATATACACCTGAACATCAGCAGGAAAGGACTGTTTAAAGTAGAGACATTACATACTGATATACACCTGAACATCAGCAGGAGAGGACTCTTTAAAGTAGAGACACTACATACTGATATACACCTGAACATCAGCAGGAGAGGACTCTTTAAAGTAGAGACACTACATACTGATATACACCTGAACATCAGCAAGAGAGGACTCTTTAAAGTAGAGACACTACATACTGATATACACCTGAACATCAGCAGGAGAGGACTCTTTAAAGTAGAGACACTACATACTGATATACACCTGAACATCAGCAGGAGAGGACTCTTTAAAGTAGAGACACTACATACTGATATACACCTGAACATCAGCAGGAGAGGACTCTTTAAAGCAGAGACATACTGATATACACCTGAACATCAGCAGGAGAGGACTCTTTAAAGTAGAGACACTACATACTGATATACACCTGAACATCAGCAGGAGAGGACTCTTTAAAGTAGACACTACATACTGATATACACCTGAACATCAGCAGGAGAGGACTCTTTAAAGTAGAGACACTACATACGGATATACACCTGAACATCAGCAGGAGAGGACTTTTTAAAGTAGAGACATACTGATATACACCTGAACATCAGCAGGAGAGGACTCTTTAAAGTAGACACTACATACTGATATACACCTGAACATCAGCAGGAGAGGACTCTTTAAAGTAGAGACACTACATACTGATATACACCTGAACATCAGCAGGAGAGGACTCTTTAAAGTAGAGACATATTGATATACACCTGAACATCAGCAGGAGAGGACTCTTTAAAGTAGATTAATCTATATATTCAGTTATCTGTTGGCTTTACTTCAGATCAAAAGGACTTTAGATGCAAAGAGGTTGTGTAGTTCCTTGAGTGATATGTTGTGAGCGTTACTACGGTGCATGTTTGACCGCTGCTGACATGCCAGAGGCGACTCCCACGACAAACTTTGCATCATTCATTAAATATTATCTCTGACTGATTCACGATTACACGGATGCTCAGAGCTGATACTGCTGTTCATCTATTTATCCAAAAGTATTGCGCAGATTGTGGATTTTAGAAGTATTTACTGAGTGTTTTCCGTCTCCTGCTGGAAAAGGATCAGTTTATTTTAAAAACAAAGGATTATTAGATTAGCTTTAACAACAATGTGAGTCTCCACCACAGGAGTGCTATATGTGTCAAACACTAACATCACTAACGTGTGTGGAGCTGAATGGATATCACATCAACAGGAAACACACCGTCTCTGTTGTGATTGGTCCACCGCATAGAGATGTCCCGCCCCTTAACCGCACGAGCCAATAGGGGCGTTCCATATTAAATTAAATCGCATAACAAAGTGTTGTGAAGTGAAAGTGAAGTGTCCTAAAGACTGAAGTGTCCTAAAGCCCGAAGTGTCCTAAAGCCCGAAGTGTCCTAAAGCCCGAAGTGTCCTAAAGACTAAAGTGTCCTAAAGACTAAAGTGTCCTAAAGACTAAAGTGTCCTAAAGCCAGAAGTGTCCTAAAGCCTGAAGTGTCCTAAAGCCTGAAGTGTCCTAAAGCCCGAAGTGTCCTAAAGCCCGAAGTGTCCTAAAGCCCGAAGTGTCCTAAAGACTGAAGTGTCCTAAAGCCCGAAGTGTCCTAAAGCCCGAAGTGTCCTAAAGACAGAAGTGTCCTAAACACTGAAGTGTCCTAAAGCCCGAAGTGTCCTAAAGCCCGAAGTGTCCTAAAGCCCGAAGTGTCCTAAAGCCCGAAGTGTCCTAAAGCCCGAAGTGTCCTAAAGACCGAAGTGTCCTAAAGACCGAAGTGTCCTAAAGACTGAAGTGTCCTAAAGCTTGAAGTGTCCTAAAGACTGAAGTGTCCTAAAGCCCGAAGTGTCCTAAAGACTGAAGTGTCCTAATGACTGAAGTGTCCTAAAGACTGAAGTGTCCTAAAGACTGAAGTGTCCTAAAGCCCGAAGTGTCCTAAAGCCTGAAGTGTCCTAATGACTGAAGTGTCCTAATGACTGAAGTGTCCTAAAGACTGAAGTGTCCTAAAGACCGAAGTGTCCTAAAGCCCGAAGTGTCCTAAAGACTGAAGTGTCCTAAAGACTGAAGTGTCCTAAAGCCCGAAGTGTCCTAAAGCCCGAAGTGTCCTAAAGCCCGAAGTGTCCTAAAGCCCGAAGTGTCCTAAAGCCTGAAGTGCCTTAAAGCCTGAAGTGTCCTAAACACTGAAGTGTCTTAAAGCCTGAAGTGTCCTAAACACTGAAGTGTCTTAAAGCCTGAAGTGTCCTAAAGACTGAAGTGTCTTAAAGCCTGAAGTGTCCTAAACACTGAAGTGTCCTAATGACTGAAGTGTCTTAAAGCTGGAAGTGTCCTAAAGCCCGAAGTGTCCTAAAGCCCGAAGTGTCCTAGAGTCCTAAAGACTGAAGTTTCCAAAAGACTAAAGTGTCCTGAAGCACAAAGTGTCCTAAAGCACAAAGTGTCCTAAAGACTGAAGTGTCCTAAATGTTTGAGAGGGTAACAATAAGTCCCATGCCAAGTTCACTGGGAGAAAAATTCCAAGTGAAATTCAAGAAGTGTTATTAATACGGTCTACTCTTTGTCAATCAATCAATCAATGTTTATTTATAGCCCAATATCACAAATGTTACATTAGTCTCAGTGGACTTCACAGTTTGTACAAAATATCAGTATGACAATACGACACCCTCTGTCCTCAGACCCTCTGTCCTCAGACCCTCTGTCCTCAGACCCTCTGTCCTTAGACCCTCTGTCCTCAGACCCTCTGTCCTCAGACCCTCTGTCCATAGACCCTCTGTCCTCAGACCCTCTGTCCTCAGACCCTCTGTCCTCAGACCCTCTGTCCTCAGACCCTCTGTCCTTAGACCCTCACATCGTACAAGGAAACACTTCTGAAGAAAACCCACAGTTTAAGGGAACATGGAGAAACCTCAGGGAGAGCACCAGAGGAGGGAGCCCTCTCCCAGGACGGACAGACGTGCAATAGATGCCGTGTGTAAATCCAAGAGATAATACATTTGCAACTACAGCAGGGGTCGGCAACCTTCTTGATATGAAGTGCCACTTAAATAAAAATTGTTATCAGCGTGCCAACGATCGAAAATTATCAACGGGGGGGGGGGGGGTTGAGGAGCTTGACGCTCGTGAACTATCAGCAGGAGGGCGGGGGGCCTCGCTGCGGGGGAGCAGTGTGTGGACCTGTCAGCGCAACTTACATGATGAATTTAACAAACACATTTAAATAATTGGTTTAAACGGCTTAATAATAAGGACGATCGTCCGTTCTGTGATTCTCCAGAGCTCACTATGATATTAGGGTCACGCAGAGTGAGATGAGATCGCTGTCACTTTAAGAGAGAGGGGTGTGGCTTGTGCATGTGTGGATGGTAGAGCGACAGTGAGGGAGCGTGTGTATGTTTCTGGAAGTGAAACGAGGAAGCAGAAAAACAGAGGTCTGTGATGTATTTTGTGAAACAGAAGAACAGCTAATTAAATGCAACAGCCTCCCAAGAAGAGCTCGCCTCTCTCCAGCCATTTAAGCTAAAGTGGGGTATTGAACCTGAAGCTTGTTGCTTCTGCCCTCCTCGACTACGGTCTGGGAGCCGACAGGAAAGTTCAACACACAGATGGCCAGTCCGCCCCTTTGTAGCATATTATTTCAATGAGAGACGAGCAGATCGCCCTTGGGCTTTCAACTAAATATACAGCCACGCAAAAACTGCGGCTTTGTACAGCTCCTTGTGGGAACTGCAGTTAGTGAAGTGCTTTCCTCTCTGTGGTGAAACGATCAGCACCACGGAGGAAAGCGGCAGAAAGTCACCTGGGCCCTATCTGATCTGATCAGATTTATCTTTTGGGGAGTTCAAAACCAAACAGGATTAGGATCACTTTGATATCCGATCAGATCAGGAAATCCAATCCAAGCTTTAATCCGGATCAAATCTTCAAAACGGGTTCAAACCGACAACACAGGAAACTGGATGATCCTGATCCCACCAGAGGGGTGGGTTTCCAGTGGATTACCAGAGCAACATGTACTGTACCATTTATTTTAAAATATGTTTCAATTTAAATTAGATGGCAAAGTTTGTTAACTGAAATAATACACCATGTTTAGCCTTCATGGGAAATACATTTTATTTTTGGTCACGTTTGTGGCCTATTTTGTTCTCAACCAAATGTTGATGACATAAATGTTTATGCTCCTAAAAGTATCACAACAAAGATTGTCAATCACAAATGTAATTTAGATTAAATTAAAAATATCTTCAACAAAAAAAAGTCCATCATCTGTCATCACCTTTCAAAAGTAACTGCGGACAATAGCATCTCGCCTTGCACCACCACTCAGTCTCTCATTGAGAGGGAGATCCATAGGTGGGCCTGATCATCAGCAGGTGCGAGGGGCTCTGGGGGATCATCGATGTCAGAGAGGGGGACTCTGCGATGGACAGCGATATTCTGTAGCACAACACAAGCCAGTGTTATTTGGCATACTCCTTGGGGTTCCACTCTCAGATAGTTGAGGCGTGCAAAACGCCTCTTCAGTACTCCATTCAGGCGATCAATGGCACACCTTGTTCTTCCATGGGCGTTGTTGTAGTGCATCTGTGAAGGAGTGTTGGCCGTGGGAAAAGGTGTCATCACCCATGGTAGGAGTGGGTAGGCACTGTCGGCTAATATAACTCCATCCGGCTCTCTCTGAAGATACGTGCATCGTGGACCGACCCAGGCCATCTCACAACACAGTGGGTGATGGCAAGGTCAGCATCTCCCACAGGTTGCACATTGATGCTGTGCCTCCCTTTCCTGTTGACATATTCCCACTCCCTCTGACGAGGTGCTTGAATATGTACATGGGTGCAGTCGATCACCCCAATGGTGTTGGGCATGTCTCCCAGAAGAAAACACTTCTGCTTCACTTTGGCAATCTGGCCATCAGTGGGACATGTCACAAAGTGATCCAGCAGGCGAGCCAGTGCATCAGACACAGTAACCTCTCCTTCCAGCATGGTGTGAACAATCCCTGCCATGACTGTGTTCTGACTGTTGTTTCAGTCAGTAGGCCTACATCAGTCTCTGAATAACAACTACTTGCAAATACACACCTGGAATGAACGTCCAGATTGGTTAGGGCCTGTGGTTAATTATGTAATTAATAGCAAGGCCAGACCTATAAAACTAATAGCTGACCTGACCAAACCATTGAGTTGGAAAGATGGACAAAAAGGGGCCTAATTTTACATCTGCTGAGACCCATGCACTGCTGCTGGGTGTAAGGAACAAGTATGACTCCATAGCTTTAACAGAGAGGGTGGAGCGACTAAAGTGAAGAGCGGAATATGAATGGAAGTTACAGACAATGTGAATGCCACAGGATCTGGACACAAGAGGACGGTGGACCAAGTGAGGTTGAGGTGGAAGAATTTGAAGCAGCAAGCTACCAAAGACCACAGCCAGGCTAAAAACCCACAGACGGGTAACACACCACATAAAAGGGGACAATACACACATGTGGTACTTGATATCATTGGTGTCACAATCTTTACATGGAATACCAAACGTTGTACTGGATGGTGAGTCGCAGGTATGTGTGATTTTATCCTTGTTCCTACAGAACTACAATTATTATCTTGTATAATTGTTATGTTCATAGTACTACAATGGCTATATGTCTTACGTAGCATCCTAGTACTACAATTTTCCAGGTTGCATGCTTGTGATCATCTTATTAAGGGGTATAAAGTATATTGATAAACTTTCATTTCAGGTCGTCAATGCACCTGATGTGACACACACCATTGAAGATGAGGTCCTCCTGACCCATGTGGATCCAGAAGCTGGACCTTCAGCTAGGCCTGATGAGACACTGCAAGAGCCACCTCTCAAGAGAAAATGCAAGCGCACCAGAAAACCAGAGCAGAGGGATGATGCCTACGAGACTCTGCTGAGCCGTGACACGGAGAGGGGCGATGCCTACGAGACTCTGCTGAGCCGTGACACGGAGAGGGACGATGCCTACGAGACTCTGCTGAGCCGTGACACGGAGAGGGGCGATGCCTACGAGACTCTGCTGAGCCGCGACACGGAGAGGGGCGATGCCTACGAGACTCTGCTGAGCCGTGACACGGAGAGGGGCGATGCCTACGAGACTC
Source organism: Harpagifer antarcticus (assembly GCA_902827135.1). Lineage (NCBI taxonomy): Eukaryota > Metazoa > Chordata > Actinopteri > Perciformes > Harpagiferidae > Harpagifer > Harpagifer antarcticus. The sequence goes on from CADEHL010001434.1 coordinate 13,882, forward strand.
TGCTGAGCCGTGACACGGAGAGGGGCGATGCCTACGAGACTCTGCTGAGCCGTGACACGGAGAGGGGCGATGCCTACGAGACTCTGCTGAGCCGTGACACGGAGAGGGGCGATGCCTACGAGACTCTGCTGAGCCGTGACACGGAGAGGGGCGATGCCTACGAGACTCTGCTGAGCCGTGACACGGAGAGGGGGCGATGCCTACGAGACTCTGCTGAGCCGTGACACGGAGAGGGACGATGCCTACGAGACTCTGCTGAGCCGTGACACGGAGAGGGACGATGCCTACGAGACTCTGCTGAGCCGTGACACGGAGAGGGGCGATGCCTACGAGACTCTGCTGAGCCGTGACACGGAGAGGGGCGATGCCTACGAGACTCTGCTGAGCCGTGACACGGAGAGGGACGATGCCTACGAGACTCTGCTGAGCCGTGACACGGAGAGGGGCGATGCCTACGAGACTCTGCTGAGCCGTGACACGGAGAGGGGCGATGCCTACGAGACTCTGCTGAGCCGTGACACGGAGAGGGGCGATGCCTACGAGACTCTGCTGAGCCGTGACACGGAGAGGGACGATGCCTACGAGACTCTGCTGAGCCGTGACACGGAGAGGGACGATGCCTACGAGACTCTGCTGAGCCGTGACACGGAGAGGGACGATGCCTACGAGACTCTGCTGAGCCGTGACACGGAGAGGGGCGATGCCTACGAGACTCTGCTGAGCCGTGACACGGAGAGGGGCGATGCCTACGAGACTCTGCTGAGCCGTGACACGGAGAGGGGCGATGCCTACGAGACTCTGCTGAGCCGTGACACGGAGAGGGGCGATGCCCTACGAGACTCTGCTGAGCCGTGACACGGAGAGGGGCGATGCCTACGAGACTCTGCTGAGCCGTGACACGGAGAGGGACGATGCCTACGAGACTCTGCTGAGCCGTGACACGGAGAGGGGCGATGCCTACGAGACTCTGCTGAGCCGTGACACGGAGAGGGACGCTGCCTACGAGACTCTGCTGAGCCGTGACACGGAGAGGGGCGATGCCTACGCGACTCTGCTGAGCCGTGACACGGAGAGGGCGATGCCTACGAGACTCTGCTGAGCCGTGACACGGAGAGGGACGATGCCTACGAGACTCTGCTGAGCCGTGACACGGAGAGGGACGATGCCTACGAGACTCTGCTGAGCCGTGACACGGAGAGGGGCGATGCCTACGAGACTCTGCTGAGCAGTGACACGGAGAGGGGCGATGCCTACGAGACTCTGCTGAGCCGTGACACGGAGAGGGGCGATGCCTACGAGACTCTGCTGAGCCGTGACACGGAGAGGGGCGATGCCTACGAGACTCTGCTGAGCCGTGACACGGAGAGGGACGATGCCTACGAGACTCTGCTGAGCCGTGACACGCAGAGATGCAGATCCGTCTGGCCGAAGAACAAAGACAGCTGTGCCGGCTTCAGCAAACTGAAACCTCACTGAGGATTCAGCTCCTCAAAGCACGCCTGGATGATCCAGCTGCCTTTGAATGAATGCTTTATTGTTGTTACCCTAGTGGGAGTATTTTTTTTAATTACAATTTCATTATGATTTGATGTCCTTTATGTATTTAAAAATATAATTAAACATTATAGATGTCTCTGCAATGTGGTCTCTTGTCTTCCTTGTAGTATTTTTCATGTCCACTAGATGGCGCTCGGTAGGATTAAAGCACTGATCTAGTCATCTTGAAAAGTCGTAAACTGGATCAGGCTGATCCTATCCTGAATTGCTTTGAACTCCAGGGACAACATCTGGCCGACTTGTCTGATCCTGGATCACAAAAAAATGGGATTTCAAAATCTGATCGGATCTGATTGAGATTAAAAGCTTTGAACTCTTGGACCCTGGCGATAAAGAGAGCGGGGCTGCGTTTGCGTGCATGGCTTCCTTCTGCGGGTAACGGGGAGACGCGCTCTGGCGGCGGTCTCGTTCAGGATCCGAAAATACAATTTAAATATTTTTGCACACTTATTCCTAGTGTGCCACTGGTTACGGTGCCCCAGGGGTTGCCGACCCCTGGTCTACAGCCTTCAGGTCAAATCTGCTCAAAGACTGTTGGTCTGTCCTGAACAGTGAATATGAAGTGTTTCCATCAAATCAGAGATACAGGGTCGTTTCAAATGAAATGTTGAGCTAATTCCCAGATGTAATGTAGGGTCTTAAACACGTTGTTTTTGCACCGATGGTGTTGTTAAGATGTTACACCTGCTGTGATGCCTGGAACATTTCAGACTTGATCTGACAATAGATAAATGATCGCATCGTAATAATAGTCCAGCAAGTCTCAATCGATGAAACCATGACACGGGACTTTTCTCACAGTGGACTCGGATACAGGAACTTAATTAGATTTCAGAGTTCCTCAAAAGCTTGTTGTGGTGGAAACGCCCTCCAGGGTTGAGTTACACCTTGCCTTACTGCATGCTCAGTATCTTAGTCACCTTAATTACTTGTTAGACGCTTTTATCCAAAGCGACTAACATACTCAATACTCCGGGAGCAAGTGTCTTCAGGGACACAACGACATGCTGACTGCAGTGGGGTTTGAACCTGTGCCCCCCTGTCCCCAACACTGACGCACTATCCACTGCGCCACAGCCTCCCGAACCTTCAGATTCAACTTCAGATCCATTCAGAAAGTACATCTTCCAACACAAAGCCCTTAAAGAGCTGGGAGGTAGAGACGTGTCCTCTCGCTTAGTGCCTTCAAGAAAACAGCAGATTATTTGCAGCTGGTTTTTATTTAAAGTTCTCAGAAACAGATTAAAGACAATCAAGGATGCATGTTTTGTAAACAACGCCCCACAGCTCTCACTACCTTCAGAGAAGTCAGCTGGCTAGATTGAAAAGAAAGCTGATGATCTCTTCCCTTTAGCCTTGAGATATCTTTTAGCTTCCTGATACAGGACAGAAACTCTTAGCTTCTCCGTGATGCAATCATTTACTGGACTTTCTGTATTGTTGCTCCCACAGGAGGTCAGTTCAGCTCTCATGTTCAATACAGAAGAACTAGCATCCTGCTGAGGACGGAACTCGGTGGAAGTAACAAAGGTTAAGGAAGAACAGATTTTGGAGAGGATCCCAAACCCCGGGCGGACACACCGACTCGGATTCACTTCCGTTCGCATTGTGAGAAATGTGAATGTGCTGCTTTCCTGCACTGTGGGAATAAAGGTCAAATGATTTCTGAACTGGTGACAAATCCTGAAACAACGTCTCTCTCAAGTCAACAACAACAACTGCTCCGACAACACATTGTAGCGTCCATGTTTTCACGTTATGACTTGAAAATCATCAAGGACTTCCAAACTTTGGAAATACAAAAACTATAATAATAATAACTTGGATTTCTATAGCGCCTTTCATAATAGCCAAGGTCGCTTTCCAAGGAAGAACAGGAGTATAAACAAACATAATAAAACAAAAGGCAGTCAGACGAACAGTCAGACAAAACAACAACTAGATTAGGGGCCAAAGTCCTTGGCAGACAGATGGGACTTGAGGGCCTTTTGAAGGCGTCAAGTGTGGGGATGTTGTGGATCTCCGCAGGGAGAGCGTTCCAGAGAGTGGGGGCTGCCATACTGAACGCTCTGTCCCCGAAGGTTCACAGGTTGGTGCGGGGTGGCCAGAGTCTGGCCTCCGGGAATTTGTTATTCAATAACAAAATAAAACCACTTTTCCAGATTGCACAGATAGATGGAGCTGCTTTGTGCATGCCCTAATTAATCTAATATTAACACGGTCCTTCTTTACTCATGAGATCTCCATCCCATGAGTAAAGCCTTCAATGAATGCATGAATCTCAACACTATGAATATGTTACTGTGTGCGGTTTTTTTAATATAGTCCCGGTAGAGAGATATGGATCTTTGTTTTAGTGACTATTTTACAATGGTTTTCTGAAAGATATTGCTCTCTTCTTTTATAACATGTTTTTTTTTGTGGGGCATGTGGGAAGAACAGCGAGCCAGCTAGCAGCTAGCACCATTAGCCTGGTAGAAACCAGACCTCGAACCTCAGCAGCGGTTAACTACGAGTCAAACCTCTGATTTAAAAGCTGCCGCTTACAGGGACCAACGTGTCCTAATCAGGGTTGGAGTTATGTGGGAGCTGAGCGCTCACAAGGAGGGTCTGAGCTCCCATGAAAGCAGTGACATCATACATCTGCGGGGGTCGCTACTACATTACCAACAACCATTATTTTAATCACAAATAATGCATGTTTTCCAAAAGAACTTCGCATCTCTCGAATAGATAGATCTTTAATATTGTCATTGTACAGGTGCAACGAAATTACAATAAACTCAAGGTGCCAACACGCAACAACAAGACAATACAATTGAATGACAATATGCCTGCGCTGCACCTCCAGTCTATGCCTGTGAGCGTGCTGCGCGAGATGATGTGTGTGTGTGCCTAGTCGAACCTTTTCATATTTAAGTGTGTGTGTGTGCGTGCGCGCGTTAGTTTTAAAGACCCCATAAAGCTCAGGTTATAACTCGAACCCTGGTCCTAAAGCCTGAGAGCACAAAGAGTCCTAAAGCCCGAAGTGTCCTAACGCCGAAAGTCTTCAGGACACTTATCAGAACATTACAATCACTGAAGACAGGATGTGAAAGAGCCTTTAATTTGACCTGGGATTGAGCTCTGCGTTTCATTTCAGGATTGACTAAATGTTGGACCCCACGAGGAGCACTCGAAGGCTCCGAGTGCCACAACAGGAGTTCAAGTTAAAACCCCTCACCAGCTCTGCAGCTCAGCGAAGGTGGTCTTCATGGTCTTTATGGAGGAGTCCATCTCCTCCTTCACCACCACCCTGTAGCGGGTCAGCGAGGCGGTGCATCTCTGCAGATCCTTCACCGAGCGGTCGATGTTCGGAGCTGAGGGCGGACATTGAACATCACTTAAAGAGGAGCGACCACTGCCAATCGGTAAACAAGGTTTTGCAAAAGAGATACTGAGAGATGAGGTTCCGACGGACCACATGGTGCTCTGTCTGGATAGATATGTTGTAAATGTTGATAGCTGGCAAGAAAGCCATAACTAGGAAATGTTACTTACTACTTGGCAGCTTAACTTATGATAATGTTTTTATATTTTGCATTAATGTCTCACCCATCTTCCTGAGTCCCGCCCCCTGCTCCTCGCTGTGGGGGGGGAAGGAGGAGGCGGGGGGGTGAGAGCCGGATCCGGTCCGGTGCCGGTTCTTGTTTCCTCGGGGGGGCTGGTGGAGATTCCTGCCTCCCTGCTGTGAGGGGGGGGGCGGAGCGCTGCACACAATCTCTGCTTCTGCACCTGGGAGGAGACGAGTTACTTTGATTTTTTTAAAAGACTATATAAATATATATCAAATAATGTTCATAATTAACTACGTCGGAAAGCAGAAGTCTCATTGTAAGTCTCTTCAGTGTCACAAAATGAGATGCATTGTGGGACATGTAGTTTATGGGCTGTAAAGCGACATGTAACCGTATAATAAAACATATTATATCCGTTCAGAGCTCTTGCGGAGCCGCATCAAATGAAATCGCGGGCCGGATTTGCATTCTAATTATTGGTGCATTAACGTGTTCATCACTTGGTAACGCTGGGGTTTATTTGAAGGCCTTTATTTAATACTGGGCTTATTATAATATCAGATAATGTTTTTATATTTTGCATTAATAACCTAAATCTACAAAGTAAGGTTTAGGCAGAACGAGTTTCTTTCAGCTGCCTTGGAGACCCATAGTGTCCCCAAAAGCACCGTGCTAATATCAAAGGAGGGCGCTGTGTGTGTGTGTGTGTGTGTGTGTGTGTGTGTGTGTGTGTGTGTGTGTGTGTGTGTGTGTGTGTGTGTGTGTGTGTGTGTGTGTGTTCTTACCGGGTGTTTCTGCCGCGGCGGGCTCAGAGTCCAGCTCGGCTGCGTCCAGAGAGGCGGAGTCCAGCTGCTCGCTCAGAGAGTCCAGAGACTCCCCGTCCAGCACCGAGCCGTTACCGTGGAAACCGTTAAGCTCCTCCTTCTTCTCGTCCTCCTCCGGCGCCGCGGGTCGACCCGGCTCCACCGCCTCTGGCTGAGGCTTCGGCTTCTTTTTCTTCTTGGGCTAAGGGGCGGAGACGCATCAATGTCAAACGTCTTTGTTCAGATTTTGCAAGATCTCTATCCTAGTGGAGCAACTTCAGTGCGAGTCGGACGTATGACTGCGTAGGAAGGTAAGACATAATGTTTTATTGGGATGTTACGGAGCTGGGACAGTTGGGTAATAATCTGAGAAAACTATATTTTCTCTAATATATATATTTAATCATTTGTATCGCGGTCAGAAATCACAAAGTCAGATCCATCTCAGTGCAGAAGCTTCTGGTCTCTGTCTGCAGGGCACGACCTTTAAACTGTGCTCTGAAGGGATTTATCAATAAGGAAACGCTGCCGATTTCAGCCAGAAGCAGCGGGGAGGGGAAGATATCTCCATGTTCTTAGTGGGGCACCTCCTCACTGACGATGTGGTTTTCAATACATTACGTCTCAATATGCAGGATGGCACATTTTAGCACCATATATTTTAAATGATTGCATTCACTTGGTAAAAGGTGGGGTTTATTTTGAAGGCCTTTATATTCTACTGGGCAGCTTAACAGTATTTATATTTGTTGCATTATTGCCTAAAACCTGCCTCGTAACTAAATATGTAAAATAAATGTAGTGGAATAAAAGCATAACGTAGCATATTGTGAAAACACTAAAGTACAAGTAGCACCTTATTTTATTTAAAGGTCCCGTGTCACGGCCATTTCGACTGATCATAATTCCATTGTTGAGTTACACTAAAATAAATGTATTGGTTTCTCACAGCATCTCTGTATAGTCTGTGTATTCACTCTGTCCTAAACGGCTTGTTGGAGCTCCTGCCCCCCCCCCCCCCCCCCCTCTCCCTGTGAGCCCAGTGGCCGTCTGCGAGACAGCGAGACCCAGCCCGAACACACACACACACCCGCAGACTGGCTGGGAGTTTGTGTGTGTGCTCAGGCTGAGCTCCGCTGTGTCTCGCCGACCCCACACCAGTGCCTCGCAACGTCCCGCCGAGTGTGAGGAAGTCCGCGGATTGGTCTAAACGTAACGGCTCAGCGGACGTTACGTGACTATACCCAAAAAGCAAACAGATGGAAGAAGAGAAATGTCCAACGAGGCGTTCTGGGGCAGCACAGACAGGTCTTCTCTGTGTTAGAGTCGTACTCGCTACAGGGTAGACTTTGAGGGTTTGAGACTCTGCAGACCGTTCAGAAAACACACAAGGGGACGGGTGAGAACCGGAAAAGCATGACATAGGAGCTTTCAGTACATTTCACCACCGCCTACGAGTGCTTTTATATTGTTTAATTTAAGAAGAACATGAATGAATGTTAAACGCTTCAGCCGGAGATAATGCTGACTCAGCAGAGAGACATGCAGGTTTAGTTAGTTTGTTCATAGTGTCACTAAAAACAGTAAATAGAGCAGCTTTAGCAAACATTGCTAATCTCCAGCTGTTGTCCTGATGATGATAGACACCTTTTTAAAATCTCAACACATCAACAGCGTTAGTTATAAAGAAAGGATGAAAGACGAGTAGATAGAGGCGAAAGGACAATACAATGCAAACAACACACGTTACTACACGACAACTCTAAATCCTGCCCAGTATCTGAGCGTCTGAGATCTAGTCAGAATACGTCTCTCCTCCTGATCTGAGACGCGATAACTTCAGAGGTAACGCCGCAGGTCTTGTTTTCAGACAATGCATCAGAAACAGAAAACCTTTGTGGCTTATTTTGAAACATGTCCTGATTCTGGTGAAATATAGTTCAGAATGAGTTCTCCTGATAATCACAAAACCTGATTTATCTAAACATCCCGTCTTCTAGAACTCCTACCAAGCTAATTTCCACTTCTATTGGCAGGTGTTTGGACTCATTTCAAGTGGCAACGGCTTGTTTTAATTATTGTTCAACTTGTTTTTGGAGCTGCATTGTTTCCAGTGTACACACACATGTCACATATAGCACATCACAAAGAGACTCACCTTCTTTTTGCCGGTCACATTCCACTCCTTCAGGATGTCCGCGGCGCTGCCTGAGAGGCGAAGCAAACAGAGAGGATGACAGGTGACGCACCGGCGGCTTTCAAAGCGTCTCAGTATCTGAAAAAGCACTGAGGTGTTGTTTAAATGCCGCGAAATAAAAAGGAACAAAAGACGCGTGACGTGTGGCGGACCAACTCCTTGTTCTATATTTAAACCTGCACAACTGCAAGGCGATGACACGCTGACCTCTGAATGCAGAGCATGCCACGCATTGAGAGGAAAGGAAAGGTAGTAGTGAAGGTAATGAAGGAATCTAACAGCAACACAGTTCATATCTATAGTTTCCTGAAGTACACAGATCCCAATACGCAGGTCAATTCAACCAAGTGACTCACAAGAGACCTTTGTTTAAAGGTCACCTATCATTCTGTTTCTCATCAATATATACAGGTCTCAGGTATATCCAGAGCCTGTCTCTGATTGGCTGAAACACCAAACAGACATGTTGATGTAGAAGAGACATGAAGAAGAGGGGACACATGTTGATGTAGAAGAGACATGGAGAAGAGGGGACACGTGTCGATGTAGAAGAGACATGAAGAAGAGGGGACACATGTTGATGTAGAAGAGACATGAAGAAGAGGGGACACATGTTGATGAAGAAGAGACATGAAGAAGAGGGGACACATGTTGATGTAGAAGAGGGGACACATGTTGATGTAGAAGAGACATGAAGAAGAGGGGACACATGTTGATGTAGAAGAGACATGAAGAAGAGGGGACACATGTTGATGAAGAAGAGACATGAAGAAGAGGGGACACATGTTGATGTAGAAGAGACATGAAGAAGAGGGGACACATGTTGATGTAGAAGAGACATGAAGAAGAGGGGACACATGTTGATGAAGAAGAGGGGACACATGTTGATGTAGAAGAGACATGAAGAAGAGGGGACACATGTTGATGTAGAAGAGACATGAAGGAGAGGGGACACATGTTGATGTAGAAGAGACATGAAGAAGAGGGGACACATGTTGATGTAGAAGAGACATGGAGAAGAGGGGACACGTGTCGATGTAGAAGAGACATGAAGAAGAGGGGACACATGTTGATGTAGAAGAGACATGAAGAAGAGGGGACACATGTTGATGTAGAAGAGACATGGAGAAGAGGGGACACGTGTCGATGTAGAAGAGACATGAAGAAGAGGGGACACATGTTGATGTAGAAGAGACATGAAGAAGAGGGGACACATGTTGATGTAGAAGAGACGTGAAGAAGAGGGGACACATGTTGATGTAGAAGAGACATGAAGAAGAGGGGACACATGTTGATGGAGAAGAGACATGAAGAAGAGGGGACACATGTTGATGTAGAAGAGACATGAAGAAGAGGGGACACATGTTGATGGAGAAGAGGGGACACATGTTGATGTAGAAGAGACATGAAGAAGAGGGGACACATGTTGATGGAGAAGAGGGGACACATGTTGATGGAGAAGAGGGGACACATGTTGATGTAGAGGAGACATGGAGAAGAGGGGACACATGTTGATGGAGAAGAGGGGACACATGTTGATGTAGAAGAGACATGGAGAAGAGGGGACACATGTTGATGTAGAAGAGACATGAGGAAGTGGATTTTGCATAATAGGTGACCTTTAACCTTGTTAGTATATCTTTTGTTATCATTTCTGCCCAAATCTTTTAATATTCATTTCTCATATTATAATCGTACTTCCTGTTTATATGTGTTATGTTGAACCTCCGCTCCAACAACACGTTTATAATAAAGTGCATCTCCAGGACAGACGCCCAGAGCCAGAAGAAGGCACACACTATGGAGGGTGGGGGTCTCCACGGAGCAGCCATTCAACTAACCAGTCATTATTAGTAAGGCCCAGAAGGACACGGTGGAACAGTGACGTACCTTCAATGAAAGCCTGGACGGTTCTGTCGACACAGTTCTCAAAATGCTGCAACACCAGAACGATCTCATTGTTACTTTTGTTAGGAACGACTGCACGGACTGCGCTGATCTGTGAAGAAGAGGAAGATGAAGAAGAGGAAGAAATATGAGAGGAATTAAACAGAATTAGACATACAAAACATAGCAGTATGTAGTGTCTCTACTTTAAAGAGTCCTCTCCTGCTGATGTTCAGGTGTATATCAGTATGTAGAGTCTCTACTTTAAAGAGTCCTCTCCTGCTGATGCTCAGGTGTATATCAGTATGTCTCTACTTTAAAGAGTCCTCTCCTGCTGATGTTCAGGTGTATATCAGTATGTCTCTACTTTAAAGAGTCCTCTCCTGCTGATGCTCAGGTGTATATCAGTATGTCTCTACTTTAAAGAGTCCTCTCCTGCTGATGCTCAGGTGTATATCAGTATGTCTCTACTTTAAAGAGTCCTCTCCTGCTGATGTTCAGGTGTATATCAGTATGTCTCTACTTTAAAGAGTCCTCTCCTGCTGATGTTCAGGTGTATATCAGTATGTTGTGTCTCTACTTTAAAGAGTCCTCTCCTGCTGATGTTCAGGTGTATATCAGTATGTAGTGTCTCTACTTTAAAGAGTCCTCTCCTGCTGATGTTCAGGTGTATATCAGTATGTAGTGTCTCTACTTTAAAGAGTCCTCTCCTGCTGATGTTCAGGTGTATATCAGTAGGTAGTGTCTCTACTTTAAAGAGTCCTCTCCTGCTGATGTTCAGTTGTATATCAGTATGTAGTGTCTCTACTTTAAAGAGTCCTCTCCTGCTGATGTTCAGGTGTATATCAGTATGTAGCGTCTCTACTTTAAAGAGTCCTCTCCTGCTGATGTTCAGGTGTATATCAGTATGTAGTGTCTCTACTTTAAAGAGTCCTCTCCTGCTGATGTTCAGGTGTATATCAGTATGTCTCTACTTTAAATAGTCCTCTCCCGGCGTCTCACCTTCTCCTTCATCCTCTCAGTTGTTCCTCCCTGGGACATGGCCATTTTGGAGCGAGTGTCGAACACCACCCCCGACGTATCTAACAACATAAACGTCAGGAATCATATTTGCAAACCTCTGTGGAGAACAATTTGCAAACCAAAGCGAGTGTTTCACGTTAAGGTGGACGACATGTGCACGGGAAGTACAGACACTTTCTCAATTTGTTTTATACCCTTCTTGCATTTTATTTGAAACCTAAATGATATTTGATCGTGCTTCCTTCGTCTTCACTTTGGCAGTGTTCTGAAGTAGAGCACTTTGAAAGTCAACGTGCTTCGCCTCTCCGTTACGCTTCACTTGTATTTAAAACTCAAACAGGAAACACTGACGTCTGCTTCTGTGCACAGAAAGTGGAAGGACGTACGGCTTAACAACTCAAGTACACACACACTCCAGAAAGCAAAGGAAAATGAACTCATCACATCTGATTTAAATCACTAATAACCTACGACGGATACCAAAAGCTAAGATCTTCTGAATGAAGCCAGTGTGTGTGTAAATACTAGATTTGCATTTCTGTCATAGCAGTGAACACATACCCTTCTGGCTGTTTTTCTTGGCCATGTTGTCCGTCGTCTCCAGGAAAGGGTTTGTGTACCTCCTCTCTGACTTTAATAACACCTTGATGTCTTGGTGTTTAAATGAGCTCTCCAGCAGTCAGTCGTTCCTTCGAGAGACGATGCCAACGAGCCTCAGACTTCAGATCACCTCAGTCTCCTCTCCTGATCCAAACCTGTGGGAGAAAATACATTGAATATGAACGTCAGAAAGAAACCAATGAGAGGTCGCCACGCCGCAGACACACACAGATCTCCACGTCTGAACATATGAATGCATTTGAAATGTATATAGGAAGTGGAATATGAGATAAGATAATAAGTGGTGCTTCGATGACGTAGGTTTGTAGTTCGACCCTGAAGGAAGCTGCCGGTTCCCTCGACAGAAAGCAACGGGATCTCTCCAGAGGATTTTGTAATATTGTAACGTTTTGTTCAGCCGGATAATCTCCACATGTCTACTTTCATAAGGTTCGAATCATAAATCTAATGTCCAGAAGCAAAATGCTAACGTTATGCTATAAAGGAACTACCGCCGAGTCCAGCAGCACGACTTCAACGTCACGCCAACTTAAGATCCGTATTCAAACATCCATCTTCTCCCGCTTATCCGTGGTCAGGTCTCGGGGGTAGCAGTTCCAGCAGAGAGCGTTCCTTCCCCCTCATCAACCAGCTCTGACTGGGGGACTCCAAGGCGCTCCCAGGCCAGAGAAGAGATATAGTCCCTCCACCTGGTCCTCGGTCTACCCCTCGGTCTACCCCTCGGTCTCCTCCCAGCTGGACGTGCCTGGAACACCTCCCTAGGGAGAGAACCCATCTCGGCCGCGATCTCGTTCTTTCAATCACACAGATTCTAAATGGAACGAGTTGAAGCGTTAGTTTGAACACTCTGCAGGAGGCAGGGACTTGCTTTCAAGCAGAACAGAAACTAACTTAGAGGAGTGTTTACGTGTTCGGCGTGATGACGTACAACGGCCTGCACGACTTCTGTAGTCCTATTCAGCCACTTGGTAACAACCATCGCTTTTCAGACACTCTTCAGAAATCCCCAGTGGGGTCACTGCTGATGATTTAATGTAGAACCAAACGTGATCCGTCTCTTCAATGAGTCTCAACCACAGACCTTAGTTCAGATAGTTTCCTAAATCCCATGGAGAGATCCCATTGGCTCTGAGGCGAGGGAACAGGAAGTGGAGAAATGCTGACTCACTTCCTGGTTTTAGGATCCTGCACCACTCTAAAAGTACTTTATTGATCCCAATTTGGGAAATGTTTGAGTTGCAGCAGCATAAAAAGACAAGGCCTTGCACAATACAACTTAAAACACTAGAAATAAACATTTCAAAATTCAAACATCTCAATGGAAATAAAATAGCATTAAAAAAAAAGTAGAAAATATACGTGTTGAATGACAAACGTCCAGTAACCCAGTGAACAGCGGCTTCTTGTTTTTGTCAGAGTTGCAGTTAATAACGTTCCCTGGCACAAACACTGCATTACTGTGGAGGGGAAAGTTAGCAGTGCAGCAGAGAGACACGTCTTTAAAGAGTTCCTCTTATTCTCAACATGCAGCACAGTCTGAGCGCTCTGAGACACATGATTTAGGCCTTATTCTGCTTTTTTGTGTCTCTTTTATAGGTGCATGTAAATGGTCTGCAAGGGGTAAAATCCAAACGTTCTGGAACATGGTGACATCACTATGTAACACTCACGCTCCTATTGGCTAGCGCTCTAACACATTGTACGTGATAGGCTAAGGGGTGGGACATCTCTAAGCTGGTTGACCAATAATAATATGAATTCACGGTATTTTTTTCAGCGACTATTCAAGAGGACTCTTTAAAGTAGAGACACTACATACTGATATACACCTGAACATCAGCAGGAGAGGACTCTTTAAAGTAGAGACACTACATACTGATATACACCTGAACATCAGCAGGAGAGGACTCTTTAAAGTAGAGACACTACATACTGATATACACCTGAACATCAGCAGGAGAGGACTCTTTAAAGTGGAGACACTACGTACTGATATACACCTGAACATCAGCAGGAGAGGACTCTTTAAAGTAGAGACACTACCTACTGATATACACCTGAACATCAGCAGGAGAGGACTCTTTAAAGTAGAGACACTACATACTGATATACACCTGAACATCAGCAGGAGAGGACTCTTTAAAGTAGAGACACAACATACTGACATACACCTGAACATCAGCAGGAGAGGACTCTTTAAAGTAGAGGACACTACATACTGATATACACCTGAACATCAGCAGGAAGAGGACTCTTTAAAGTGGAGACACTACATACTGATATACACCTGAATATCAGCAGGAGAGGACTCTTTAAAGTAGAGACACTACATACTGATATACACCTGAACATCAGCAGGAGAGGACTCTTTAAAGTAGAGACACTACATACTGATATACACCTGAACATCAGCAGGAGAGGACTCTTTAAAGTAGAGACACAACATACTGACATACACCTGAACATCAGCAGGAGAGGACTCTTTAAAGTAGAGACACTACATACTGATATACACCTGAACATCAGCAGGAGAGGACTCTTTAAAGTGGAGACACTACATACTGATATACACCTGAATATCAGCAGGAGAGGACTCTTTAAAGTGGAGACACTACATACTGATATACACCTGAACATCAGCAGGAGAGGACTCTTTAAAGTGGAGACACTACATACTGATATACACCTGAATATCAGCAGGAGAGGACTCTTTAAAGTGGAGACACTACATGCTGATATACACCTGAACATCAGCAGGAGAGGACTCTTTAAAGTAGAGACACTACCTACTGATATACACCTGAACATCAGCAGGAGAGGACTCTTTAAAGTAGAGACACAACATACTGACATACACCTGAACATCAGCAGGAGAGGACTCTTTAAAGTAGAGACACTACATACTGATATACACATGTTGTATTTCTGTAACTGAAACTGCAGATATGAAACAGAGAAACGGGGCGTTACATTAATAAGATAAAGAAGATTTTCTTTTAAACATATGTTTCACCTCAGACTGTTTGAATAAATAAAATAAATACAAATGTAAAAGTAGCTAGTAACTGAACATTACATAAATATAGTGGAATAAACAATAAAATAAACATTATTTTCGTCTAAAATGTAGTGGAATAGATTTATAATGAATAATATAATAACTATTCATATCTTAAACTTCACAACTGCCTTTTTCTATTTTAGTTTTTTTATTGTTATTCCATTCATTCGATTCTTATCAAATGAGTTAATTGTCATTTTAAAACGTTTTTCTATGAATTTGATCTTAATATTTTTACCATTTATACGTATTTTAAACTCGCAATGCCTTGTTAACATGCTGTGACACAATAAGCCTGTGACACAAGATGTTCTTCGGCATAACTATACTGTAGCTATGTTCGTATGACTAAATAAAGAACCTTGACGCTGCTGTGACAGAAAAACCCAGCATCAATAAAGTACATTTAATTAAATTTACAGCAGCGTGAAATGGAAATAGTCCATTAAATTCATGTTGAATTACACACAATAACATTTTCATTTGACCAGTTCTGCAGCTAAGAGAGTAGACCTACCCCGTCAGAGTGTGTGCGTCAGAGTGTGAGAGTTTAGGAACGTCCCACGGTCTTTAAAACCTCCCAGCAGCGCTCTGGATTTATGAGCCAGCTGTTTCCAGAGTCTAAGTTTCCTTTTCTGTCCCGACTTCGGCAGAAAGGGAAACTTAGAGAGGCTGTTCAAACTCACACCCTGCAGATTAGGACGTGCCTCACACACACACCACACCTCTGCAGACGTCAGACTGTACGCACTCACACAACCTCACAACTAGGATGCATTGTGTTTATCAAGAGGGAAGGTGCTCCAGAGCTCAAGAGAGCAGCTGCACAGGCGATGACAAAGTGCTCAGTCAGCAACTAAGAGACAAACTGGAGAATTAAATCAGTAAATGAGAACTAAAGGTCTTTGAGAGGGGGCTTCTGTCCCTGCCTCACACACACAATATCAAATTAAGATGCTTATAATAGCTCACATGTGAGATTTGTTTCAACACTGCTGCACAAATGGTTTCAGTATCGGTACAACGTGTTTAGATCACATGAAAAATCACACTTAGAGTCAAGATTTAAAAAACATATTCTCATAACAACTTTTGACTGAAAGGCTGGTTGGCATTCAAGAAGTAAGGACTCTTTAAAGTAGAGACACTACATACTGATATACACCTGAACATCAGCAGGAGAGGACTCTTTAAAGTAGAGACACTACATACTGATATACACCTGAACATCAGCAGGAGAGGACTCTTTAAAGTAGAGACACTACATACTGATATACACCTGAACATCAGCAGGAGAGGACTCTTTAAAGTAGAGACACTACATACTGATATACACCTGAACATCAGCAGGAGAGGACTCTTTAAAGTAGAGACACTACATACTGATATACACCTGAACATCAGCAGGAGAGGACTCTTTAAAGTAGAGACACTACATACTGATATACACCTGAACATCAGCAGGAGAGGACTCTTTAAAGTAGAGACACTACATACTGATATACACCTGAACATCAGCAGGAGAGGACTCTTTAAAGTAGAGACACTACATACTGATATACACCTGAACATCAGCAGGAGAGGACTCTTTAAAGTAGAGACACTACATACTGATATACACCTGAACATCAGCAGGAGAGGACTCTTTAAAGTAGAGACACTACACACTGATATACACATGAACATCAGCAGGAGAGGACTCTTTAAAGTAGAGACACTACATACTGACATAAACCTGAACATCAGCAGGAGAGGACTCTTTAAAGTAGAGACACTACATACTGATATACACCTGAACATCAGCAGGAGAGGACTCTTTAAAGTAGAGGCACTACATACTGATATAAACCTGAACATCAGCAGGAGAGGACTCTTTAAAGTAGAGACACTACATACTGATATACACCTGAACATCAGCAGGAGAGGACTCCTTAAAGTAGAGACACTACATACTGATATACACCTGAACATCAGCAGGAGAGGACTCTTTAAAGTAGAGACACTACATACTGATATACACCTGAACATCAGCAGGAGAGGACTCTTTAAAGTAGAGACACTACATACTGATATACACCTGAACATCAGCAGGAGAGCACTCTTTAAAGTAGAGACACTACATACTGATATACACTGGCAGAATATCAGGGTTAGTATTATTAGATCTCAGCGCTGCCTTTGATACTGTTGACCACAACATATTGCTAGACCGTCTTGAAAACTGGGTGGGAGTTTCAGCAGCAGCTCTAAACTGGTTTAGCTCCTACTTGAAGGACAGAACAAACATTGTCTCAATAGGCAATTACAAATGCACCCTGATAAATATGTCATGCGGGGTTCCTCAAGGCTCCATCTCAGGACCTTTGCTTTTTAATATTTATATGCTACCTCTGGCTGAATTATTAAAAAGAGCGATCCAAGCTATCACATCTATGCAGACGACACCCAGAGTTATTTTAAAATCACACCAGGAGACTGTTCTCCGATTAGAACAATGAGCAAGTGCATTGAGCACATCACTGACTGGATGACTCAGAACTTTCTCCAACTGAACAAACAAAAAACCGAGATCATTGTTTTTGGAGCAAAGAAGGACCGATTAAAAGTAATCGCAGAGCTTCAGTCGGCAGACTACAAAGTAACTCGCAAAGCAAGAAATCTGGGTGTAGTGATGGACTCAGACCTGAATTTTAACAGTCACATTACAACAGTTATTATGCCTGCAGAATATATCAAGGATTAAAAAACTAATGTCGCAGCAGGATTTAGAAAAGCTTGTCCATGCTTTTATTTTCAGCAGACTCGCCTACTGCAATGGTGTCTTCACAGGTCTCACTAAAAAATCCATCAGAAAGCTGCAGCTGATTTAGAACGCTGCTGCTCGAGTCCTCACTAACACTAGAAAAGTGGATCACATCACTCCGGTTCTGAGATCATTACACTGGCTTCCTGTCTGCCAAAGAATTGATTTGAAAATACTACTGCTAGTTTTTAAATCACTAAATGGCTTAGGACCGAGGTATATAGACGACCTCCTCCATCACTATGAAGCATCCAGGAGTCTCAGGTCTTCTGGGTCGGGTCTGCTCTCTGTTCCGAGAATAACCACTAAACATGGAAAAGCAGCTTTTAGTTATTATGCCCCAACAATTTGGAACAAACTGCCTAAATCATGCACGTCCGCCGAAACACTTCCTATTTTTAAATCCAGACTAAAAACGCACCTATTTGCCGTTGCTTTTAATTGAGCACCTGAACATCAGCAGGAGAGGACTCTTTAAAGTAGAGACACTACATACTGATATACAACTGAACATCAGCAGGAGAGGACTCTTTAAAGTAGAGGCACTACATACTGATATACACCTGAACATCAGCAGGAGATAACTCTTTAAAGTAGAGGCACTACATACTGATATACACCTGAACATCAGCAGGAGAGGACTCTTTAAAGTAGAGACACTACATACTGATATACACCTGAACATCATCAGGAGAGGACTCTTTAAAGTAGAGACACTACATACTGATATACACCTGAACATCAGCAGGAGAGGACTCTTTAAAGTAGAGGCACTACATACTGATATACACCTGAACATCAACAGGAGAGGACTCTTTAAAGTAGAGACACTACATACTGATATACACCTGAACATCAGCAGGAGAGGACTCTTTAAAGTAGAGACACTACATACTGATATACACCTGAACATCAGCAGGAGAGGACTCTTTAAAGTAGAGACACTACATACTGATATACACCTGAACATCAGCAGGAGAGGACTCTTTAAAGTAGAGACACTACATACTGATATACACCTGAACATCATCAGGAGAGGACTCTTTAAAGTAGAGACACTACATACTGATATACACCTGAACATCAGCAGGAGAGGACTCTTTAAAGTAGAGACACTACATACTGATATACACCTGAACATCAGCAGGAGAGGACTCTTTAAAGTAGAGGCACTACATACTGATATACACCTGAACATCAGCAGGAGAGGACTCTTTAAAGTGGAGACACTACATACTGATATACACCTGAACATCAGCAGGAGAGGACTCTTTAAAGTAGAGACACTATATACTGATATACACCTGAACATCAGCAGGAGAGGACTCTTTAAAGTAGAGACACTACATACTGATATACACCTGAACATCAGCAGGAGAGGACTCTTTAAAGTAGAGACATTTCAAATAAAGCTGTATATAAAAGCCTTTAATTAAGGTTTATTTAAACATGCAAAAACAGAATAGACTCAACACAAAACGCAGGTCTGGAACTCCCCGATAAGATATCAGAAGCTGGAGATTAGATGACAGGAATTTGGTGTCGGTAACATTTTCCTTAAAGTCTGCTTAAAGTCAGGATTTAAAAAAAATAGGAAGATTGTGTGGATTGACTTTAAATCTGTTTTGCAATGAAGAAATTTGTTTCCATCGGTACAACGGTTTTTAGATCACATGAAAAATCAAATTTATATTCATCGTCAAGGTCTAGATTTTCTCTAAACAATAAGATAATAACATTAGTGGTAATTAGAGACAGTGGATCAGTGGGTAGTGCGTTGATCTTTGGGTCAGGGGAGCACCGGTTCAATCCCAACTGCAGTCTCTGTGTAAAAGCATCTAACAAGTGACAGTAATGTAATGTCTTAAACTGCCTTTTTAGATTAGGAAACACCCTCACGTTGTTGCTAATTAAATGTCTTAAAATGAGCAGAACTCCTGAGACAGAAAGGTCTGTTTGCACTCGTAGTAAATAAAGGTATCTATGTCCTGCCACAGCTTCGCACGGACGATATGAAACGTGGAAGTTTATTTTGAGTCTGATCAGAAATAGTTTTCACAGCTTCTTCTCCCCCGTGTGTTCAGTTTCAGTTTATTCAGAAACTCTCAGATGAAGTCCGGCGTGTGCCTGATAAGATATCTGCAGCTGGAGATCAGGGGTCAACACGAGCAGAGTTTAAATATATATTTACTGACTGATTGCAGAGAGTTTAAAACGTGCATGCATTATACAGAATCGTCTATTTACCTGCACGACTAACACATGACTTTATTCCACGGGTTAGATTCAATAAATAGGGATTATAGCAGGTGTTGTGCACAAGTTAATTTAACTATTTTATACAATTTGTATACTGCTTTTTTTACTGTCAGTACTACTGTCTTTTATGCTGTTTCCATTCTGTCCCGTCTTGAGATCAGGGGTCCACACCGAGCAGAGTTTAAATATATATTTACTGACAGATTGCAGAGAGTTTAAACCGTGCATCCGTTATCAGGGTCTACGCAGGAATCCTGAAGTCACATGCAAGACCTTTTTTTAAGACCTTTCCATACATTTTAAAAACCTCATCTCCACTTTGAGTTTTAACCGGTTACCTTGGCGACGCACTTTACCTCACATTGCCTATATACAGTATGGATTGTCCTTCCTCCTTATCTTCCAACCATTTGGACGCAGACTTGCATTTCCCCATAACGATGCTGTTTAATAACCGGCGTAAACGGACCTTCGCACGCTATCAAGCAGTGAGCGTGCGACGTCCTGTTCAGATGACGTCAAACCCAACGGGATGCCATCAATAAACTATACAGAATCACACTACACACCTACGCCATGACTACATTCAGGCAGACTGTAGAACACAACCTCTCTGGACAGTTTATATACTTATTGAAAACAAGCTACTAAATGTAATGCCTTGGGAGTTTAGCACCAGGAGTCTAGCACCAGGAGTCTAGCACCAGGAGTCTAGCACCAGGGAGTCTAGCACCAGGAGTCTAGCATCAGGAGTCTAGCACCAGGAGTCTAGCACCAGGAGTCTAGCGTCTAGAGCAGTGCTTCTCAAAGTGTAGTCCGCGGACCACTGGTGGCCCGTGAGCACCCCCTAGTGGTCCGTGAGTATATTGGTAACATTTCAAAATAAATACATTTATTTAAGTTTTTCGCACTCTCGCGGGAATATCTCCGCAATGGAGCGAGCTTAAGTTTCACTTTCGATTGCATGATATAGCCCAGATAAGCACCTTCATCACACATGGTGCCACTTGTTTGTACCATTTTCAGCCGATTTGTAAAAAACGATGTGTTTTTGGGATATTTGTGGAGTTAGGTGGTCCGCGAGTGTTTTTGTATTGGTTAAGTGGTCCTTGGTATGAAAAAGTTTGAGAAACACTGGTCTAGAGTCTAGGGAGTGGGGGGGGGGAAGGGGGTTGACCAGTGCCTTGCTCAAGGGCACCACGACAGGGCAGGAGGCGAACTGGAACCTCTCCAAGTAGCAGTCCAAGCTCCATTTGTAGGTCTGTTCGGGGGACTTGAACCGGCGACCCTACGGCACAGAGTCCAAGCCCCTACTGACTGTCTTTTCTACTGTTATGTTGTGTCTTTAAACTGCTTTTGTACACTGCTTGTATACTGTCTTTTATTTTTATTTGTACTGTTTTCATGCCATTTTCATTCTGTCTAATACTATTTATACTCTCTCTCTTTTTAAAACTATTTTTTACAGTTTTATACAATGTTTTTCACTGTTTTTTACTCTATTTCCTACTGTGTGTTTATACTTCCTTTATATTATTTGTATACAGTATTTTGTACAGGTTTTGTGCAAAGTCTAATATCCTGTTTTGTTGTGAATCTATCAATAATGCCTCTTCACTGACATTACGTAAATCTCTGCTTTCGTCTAATAAATACATTCTGGTTCTGATTTGTCTGCAGGAGTCCGCAGGTTACCGTTAGCTTGCTAGCATTACCTAACACTAAATGATTAGCTTTGTTCTGCTTGTCCCCTACGTGAAACAGCGCATTCATTAACCATCAAATCCGCAGAAACACAAATGACTAAATGCATCATGAAGTAAAAACGCCTTTTTCTCGGAGGCACCTTTTAACGCATCCTCAGTTAGCGTCTCTGGTTAGCATTCAGCTAGCTCTCATTATCAACTGCTGTGAAGCTAGCTACCGTTAGGCTAAATAACGCACCATTAAAGCAGTAATAATGAGGTATAAGATGGTGTGTTAGTATATATAGATTATTAGATGTACCTACGTGTTGTTGAGAGGTGAACGGAGCAGTAGGTCCAGTTTCCTCCGGGTCTGAAGCCGATCCGCGGCTCCGCTTCTCAGGGAAATATTTTCCTCCTCCGGGTTGCCAGGTAGAATTCAAAAGATCCTCCCTTTATTTAAACAGGCAGTTTCTAGTCGCTTCTAAAAAGGCTTCACGCCAAAGTGTGTCGTTTATAAAGTGATGCAATCTTTGTTCAGCTTAACCAATGTGTGATTAACAAATATATATTCAGTATGATAAGGATCATGACATACTTTGTGTTTTTAAAGCCACCATGTCTTCTTCTCATGAGTGTTTCACTTTGCAATTAACCAAGTGTTCTTCTTTTTGAAAAACCACTTCTGCATTCACAGCTTTTACAAGTATGCGTGTGGTTTCTGAACACAAATACTACGGTGCCATGAAGTTAGAACCTGTGGGTGGGTCATGTGTAAAAAATGACTTGGGCACGGGTGTTTTTAAAATAAAAAAAATACATGTTTGCGCCGAGCTTCCCTTTTCCTGTAGTGTGTTCTATAGGTGTTTGTGATGTTGCTGCTGAGCACTCTTTAAAGTAGAGACACTACATACTGATATACACCTGAACATCAGCAGGAGAGGACTCTTTAAAGTAGAGACACTACATACTGATATACACCTGAACATCAGCAGGAGAGGACTCTTTAAAGTAGAGACACTACATACTGATATACACCTGAACATCAGCAGGAGAGGACTCTTTAAAGTAGAGACACTACATACTGATATACACCTGAACATCAGCAGGAGAGGACTCTTTAAAGTAGAGACACTAAATACTGATATACACCTGAACATCAGCAGGAGAGGACTCTTTAAAGTAGAGACACTGATATACTGATAATATGTCCTCCTTAAGTTACATTGTAAGGCTTTAACTTGTAGTAGGGTACTTAAGGTTCATAGTATCTCTACTTCTTCACAGGATCCTCTGTCGCCTCTGACTGCCTCGTGCTTTGTTTAGGGGAAAAGATTAGAGCAGAAACAATCTTTTAAATTCCCGAGCCGCTATCTTTACAGCAGGGAGGATTCCTGAGAGTGTATAGATAAACATGTCAGAGGTGATGTGAGTAAATCGCGTCCCTGATGTCTCTGAGATCTGGACCAGCACCGCTCTGCCTCTGTGTTCGGACTCTCATCCGGATCACAGGAGGAGAAAAGTGACTCAAGGCTTTGTGTGCAGCGGCCTGATACACATGTGGGACATCTCATCTTTACAGTACGTTAGATTCGTTTAGTGACGCAGAGATTGAACTACTCAACCTTTGACCTGTGTTTACAACGTGCTGTCTGAGTTACTGCAATGAATTACATAACAAACAAGTATACATGTTTGAATATGTCAAACGGGTTGGAGGAAGTGTTTAGATCAAATACTGAAGTCAATTGAAACACAGCAAAAATACAAAAAAGGTTACAATGTCTTTTCTGTATGTGAATAATAATGGATCATAAGGCGATCAGAAAAAGAAGCATATCTGAATACAACCCCCCAATAATGTTTAAAATATATAAATACAATATATTAATATTATGAATAATAAAAATGTTGTTTTTGGTTGTGTTTATAATAGTGGGAGTCTTAACATATGTTTTATATTTGCATTAAACATCCTCTGAAACTCATTGTGAAAGTAATTTAGCTTTAAATTAACTATATAAATAAATACGTTTTTATTTAATTAACGTATATATTGACCTTAAAGGAGGCAGCGGATCAAACCTGGCAACCCGCGATCCACCTCGTCAATTCCGAAAAAAAATAGTGTTCGCTCGATTTGCTTCCTCGCACCGCCCGGAACTCCACATCCCGGAAAGGTGTTTCAACACGAGCCGCCCGGCGCGCTTCGTCCTCATTGGAATCATAACATTAGAACAGATGCAAATAGTCACTGCACAGAACAAGGACACACGGTTTGCATCCCACCAGAGTCATACTAAGAAAGGGCGTTCATTCACAGAACGAACATAAGGCGCAGGGTTCAGACACATGATGATGATGATGATGATGATGATGATGATGATGATGATGAGGATGATGATGATGTGGTCTGATCTTCAGTGTCTGCCTCATGTTGTTGTTTCTGTGGTCTTTATTTGAACTAGTGTTCTTTCTTGTGAAGCACTTTGTGAATTGTATTTCTGTCAAAGATGCTATAATAAATAAACCTATTATTATTATTATTATTATTATAGATAAATACAGATGTAATAAATAGCAAATACAGACATTTTAAATCAGTGCAATGTCCCTGAATGTGAGGTTCTGTGGTAAAGTTTAAGTAGAAGTACTCATATCTGGTATTTGAGTAAAAGTAGAAGTACTCAGATCTGGTACTTTAGTGAAAGTAGAAGTACTCAGATCTTGTACTTTAGTGAAAGTAGAAGTACTCAGATCTTGTACTTGAGTGAAAGTATAAGTACTCAGATCTTGTACTTGAGTAAAAGTAGAAGTACTCAGATCTTGTACTTGAGTAAAAGTAGAAGTACTCAGATCTTGTTCTTGAGTAAAAGTAGAAGTACTCAGATATTGTACTTGAGTAAAAGTAGAAGTACTCAGATCTTGTACTTGAGTAAAAGTAGAAGTACTCAGATCTTGTTCTTGAGTAAAAGTAGAAGTACTCAGATCTTGTACTTGAGTAAAAGTAGAAGTACTCAGATCTTGTACTTGAGTAAAAGTAGAAGTACTCAGATCTTGTACTTGAGTAAAAGTAGAAGTACTCAGATCTTGTACTTGAGTAAAAGTAGAAGTACTCAGATCTGGTACTTGAGTAAAAGTAGAAGTACTCAGATCTTGTTCTTGAGTAAAAGTAGAAGTACTCAGATATTGTACTTGAGTAAAAGTAGAAGTACTCAGATCTTGTACTTGAGTAAAAGTAGAAGTACTCAGATCTTGTTCTTGAGTAAAAGTAGAAGTACTCAGATCTTGTTCTTGAGTAAAAGTAGAAGTACTCAGATCTTGTTCTTGAGTAAAAGTAGAAGTACTCAGATCTGGTACTTGAGTAAAAGTAGAAGTACTCAGATCTTGTACTCGTGTAAAAGTAGAAGTACCAGAGTGTAGGAATACTCTGTTACAGTAAAAATCCTGCATTCAAAATGTTCCTCAAGTGAAAGTAGGAAAGTATTCTCATCAAAATATAGTGAAAGACAGTGAAAGTAGTCGTTGTGCAGATTGGTCCATTTCAGAATAATATCTATGATATGTTTTATAATGATTGATCATGAAAGTGTTCTCAAAGCTGGTGAAGGTGCAGCTAGTCTGAAGTACTTTGTAGACTGCAGGGTAGCTGGTGAAGGAGCAGCTAGTCTGAAGTACTTTGTAGACTGCAGGGTAGCTGGTGGATTTACTCCAGGTGGAACTAAAGTCTGATTCAACACTTGGTTATATTTCACATCATTCATCCAGATCTGTGAAGTAACTAAAGGTATTAAATACATGTATTGGAGGAAAAGTACACCATGTACCTCTGAACTGTAGAGGAGTAAAAGTACACAGTGTCATAAGATGGAAATACTCAAGTGAAGTACAAGTACCTATTACATTACATTACATTTAGCTGACGCTTTTATCCAAAGCGACTTACAATAAGTGCGTTCGACCAACAAAATACAACCCTGAAGAAAACAGAACCATAAAGTACATCAGGTTTCATAGAGCCAAACACTTCAAGTGCTACTCAGCTGGCTTTAGAGGAGCCAGTCCTTTATTAGTATATAAGTGCTTTGTTAGTAATTCTATCGCTCGAAGTGGAGTCGAAAGAGATGAAGACCTATAAAGTGTACTCAGTACTAGAGTCAATCTACTTAGTTACTTTACCCCTCTGCTTGTGAACACTGATGTGTATGTGCGTTTTTCTCATGTTTTGCAATAATTGTTAAATAAAGTTGAACGAAAAAAAACCTCCCAGTGAAAAAGAGGTGCGTTTGATTTGTCCTCTTACGTCTCCGAGATGAGCGGGTCTACACGGTTCACCAAAATGGCAACTCCGTATCTCGAGGATGACAACGGTAAGAAAGATGGTCTGTGTCTAACCGAAACAAACCCTATGTATTAATACACATAAAGAATTCAATGGTTCCAGCCTGTATTTTCTCCTCTGCAGCCATTGGTTGCCGACAGATGTTCTGTTTGGCAGCTGATGCTTGTTGCTAGGTAGATTAAAGCTAACACATCTACACCCCATTTATACCTCCTTGCACTTCATTGACTCATTAAGTAACATTATTTAATACAAAAATAAATTAACGATATACATAATATAATCAGTCTTTACTCCCTCATCCGCAGCAACTGATTTAATAGCTTCAATAGATTGAATAGACGTTTTGGTTGTGTAGCTAACGCTCGATGCTAGTTAGCTTGTAGCTATCATAGCTAAACCTCAATCACTCATTACTGTTATTAAACTAAATGAATGTTGTATAGGATATGAATAGTCTTTATTTTCTCATCTGCAGACATTGATTGCCAAGAATAGCTTTCAGATGTGTTGTTTTGCAGCTAATAATCATTGCTAGTTAGCTTGTAGCTAACCCATCTCCTTTATTTTCTAATGTACTGAGATATTAAACTAATGTGATACATGCTGCTGTCAGAAGTTACTTTATTAATATTTACGTTATTAAATTAGGGTTATAAGTATTTTAATTTGCTTTAACACTCTTCTGTATAACGAGCTAAATGTAGCTACTGAGCTGTTACGACTTATTTGTTTTTATTGACAAATGACAATATACAAGTAATTAGCTGTACATGTATTATTTGTACAATAAGTATTACATATATACACATGAAAAACATATTTATAGTTCCATATTGTGTGTATTTATTAGGAGAAAGCCCCTTGTGTGCACCACCTTGTTTTCAGGGGGGTCCTAACATACAGCAAGACGGGTAAACAACAACAAAATGACATAAACAAATGGAGTCACAAACAAGACAATTACACATTAGAACATGACCACTATATGTCCACGGAGAGGCAGTGAAATAAACACAAACAAAATACTTTTTATTCCTAATAAACTGGTCTTGACATTTATGTTTGAGACCACATTTTGAATATCAAAAATAAAATGATTTGACATTTAATCGCCCGATAATCTGGGTGATCGATACAGCGTCTCAGTTGGATGGAAATAGGTTGTTTTAAAAAAAGTGACATCCAGATGTGGAGAAAATCTGTTGCCTTCCCGATAAAGAAATACATCTGATGTTGATTTCTAAACAAAAGTATTTAAACTACATCATTTGGCAGGATGTATAAGAATAATATCAAGAGTTAGAAACAGTGACAGTTACAGGCCACGCTGGATAGATACATTTCTAATGATCATTTAAAGAGTTCACAGATGTTGTGGTTCGTCAAAGTCATTAGAAAATAATAAAAAGTGACATGTATTCATATTTCTAAAAGGTTGCTGGAGTTGGAAACGGAGAGTTAGACATATGTGTTGCTAAAGTGAGGCTCTTCCTCCCCCTGCTGGACAGAGACTGGAACTACAGGAAGAAACACAGCTTGAACTTGAATGCGGTTTTCTGTGTACGTTTAGCGTAGTTTTATTATATCTGTAGCTTTAAAAGATTTTGTCTTCGACTTTGGAAAAGGTGTTGGAGCCCTGCATTTGATTCACACAAAATAACCCCCCTTCAATAACAGGTCAGCTATTTAGTGCACTTCAAGCTAGCATGAGTCCAGCTTCCGCCTCGTCCTGTTGTTTCATGCATTTGACTTGCAAAGTAAACATGAATAAAGAAAGCACATTGCCCCTTGTTTTACAACCCTGAGATAAGTCAACAGCTGAGAGGGAATTAAAGTTCTGCTGGCTTCATGCAAATACATCTATATATTTAAATGCTGTAACATGCGTCACCTGTTTCTCTGCAGGGAAGTACATCGCCTCCACGCAGCGACCCGACGGGACGTGGAGGAAACCTCGCAAGGTGAGGGACGGGTACACCCCCCAGGAGGAGGTTCCAGTGTGAGTACTTCTTCTGCTTGAGCTGCTACAGAACCTGCTCAAATAGAAAGAACTGAAAACGTCTGCAAAGGGTGAAATTCCCCTAAAACTGTGCTGCAAAAACAGGCGTTGAAATAAGTGAATAAGCCGACGACTGGCTCTAAAGTCTCCCCTTGATACCAAAGAGTCGGTTTGAACTGGAGCGCTTTTCTTTCTGGGATGCAATGAGAGTTTCTACCATAACAGAAAGCTCCAGTACTTGAGTTCATCACTATAAATCAGTTATTAATTATATAAACTAATGATTATTTCCTCCCCCTCTGCAAAGCTCGATCAGAAGACTCTTTATT
Source organism: Harpagifer antarcticus (assembly GCA_902827135.1). Taxonomy (NCBI): domain Eukaryota; kingdom Metazoa; phylum Chordata; class Actinopteri; order Perciformes; family Harpagiferidae; genus Harpagifer; species Harpagifer antarcticus. The sequence continues at coordinate 42,008 of CADEHL010001434.1, forward strand.
GACCCATTAGGGAACCATTCAGTTGTTATTCACGGTGCAATACGAACGTGCGCACATTAAGTCTGAACACATTGATATACATCGATGCATTTTTCACTTGCTGCTATCAGCGCCCACAATCACTTCTTTTCAAATGTGTATGGATCCATGTGTCTGTGGTCCTCTCCAGAAGGAGTCATCACATACAGAGACTAGTTCCTGAACAGTGTCCTTCACATGCTGATATCCAAGAGAGGGAGTTACACAGTCACAAGATGGAGGAATAGAAAGCAGTCTTCAATGTTTACTTCAGATTAGCTCCACGTCAGAAATGAGCATGCTTGATGTCTCTCTCCATAGAGGCTGAATCATCATGTTAATCACATAGCTATCATCTGCCTCAAACAGTCCTGATGCTCTTCTAGGTAATCACACATCCTGTCACAGCTGCAGTTGGGATACCTTTGTTATCATGTTGGAAAGGACACTCAGTGTTTTCCCAACAGTTAAATACTAAACTAATGTAAGACATTTGCAGCAGAGAAGATGCTCGGGTCAATAAAAGCTTGCTGATGTTCATTAGAAAGGACTATCGTGCTTCGAGACAGTCCTCCTCAGTGTTTGACCCTGCGTTTCTGTTTCCTGCAGCTATGAAAACAAGTTTGTGAAGTTCTTCAAGGTTAAATCCGACCTTCCTCCGGGGATGAGTGCGCCCGAGTCTCAGCAGCAGAAACCCCCGGGCGACAGCGACACCGCGGGTCTCTCCAAGGCGGCGAAACGCAACATGAAACGCAAAGACAAACGAAAACAACAGCAGGAAGACGGAGACGTGGATTCTGTGAGCGACGCCGTGGAAAACGTCTCCATCTCAGAGGACGCTGACGAGAAGACGCCGACGTCTAAATCCAATCCTCCTAATCCGCCCGACGACGGCAGCGCCTCGGCGGCGGAGAGGGCGAAGAAGCTGAAAAACCTGAAGAAGAAACTGCGTCAGGCGGAGGATCTGCAGCAGAAAGTGGACTCGGGAGAAATAGAGGAGGTGACCAAGGACCAGAAGGAGAAGCTGTCCCGAGTGGAAACCCTACGAGACGAGGTCCTGCAGCTGGAGCGGGAATCCTGAAACACACAGACTGAACAGAAACTGAGAGACTGGGAAACATTATTCTGTCTGATCATGAACTGGGAGTGACGTCCGCTCGCTCGTTTGTAAATCTGTTTTTAAAAGCTTCACGGGGAACCCTCTGTGTCCGTCTCACTCCATACAGTCACTGCAGGTGTTACGGTGTTTATCTCATTCTGAGTTTTCAGAGCTGGAGAATTATTTTTGGAAGGCTGGACCAGGCGGTTGGATATTTGGGGATTTTTTTGCATATTTTTCTATTGTCAACAAACGTCATATAAATACCAAACCCATTATTAATAAATCCTACTGGCTAGCTCCGAGTTCATCAGTGTGTCTTTAATCAATAAATACATACTGATATACACCTGGACATCAGCAGGAGAGGACTCTTTAAAGTAGAGACACTACATACTGATATACACCTGGACATCAGCAGGAGAGGACTCTTTAAAGTAGAGACACTACATACTGATATACACCTGGACATCAGCAGGAGAGGACTCTTTAAAGTAGAGACACTACATACTGATATACACCTGAACATCAGCAGGAGAGGACTCTTTAAAGTAGAGACACTACATACTGATATACACCTGAACATCAGCAGCAGAGGACTCTTTAAAGTAGAGACACTACATACTGATATACACCTGAACATCACCAGGAGAGGACTCTTTAAAGTAGAGACACTACATACTGATATACACCTGAACATCAGCAGGAGAGGACTCTTTAAATTAGAGACACTACATACTGATATACACCTGGACATCAGCAGGAGAGGACTCTTTAAAGTAGACACACTACATACTGATATACACCTGAACATCAGCAGGAGAGGACTCTTTAAAGTAGAGACACTACATACTGATATACACCTGAACATCAGCAGCAGAGGACTCTTTAAAGTAGAGACACTACATACTGATATACACCTGAACATCAACAGGAGAGGACTCTTTAAAGTAGAGACACTACATACTGATATACACCTGAACATCAGCAGCAGAGGACTCTTTAAAGTAGAGACACTACATACTGATATACACCTGAACATCAGCAGGAGAGGACTCTTTAAAGTAGAGACACTACATACTGATATACACCTGGACATCAGCAGGAGAGGACTCTTTAAAGTAGACACACTACATACTGATATACACCTGAACATCAGCAGGAGAGGACTCTTTAAAGTAGAGACACTACATACTGATATACACCTGAACATCAGCAGCAGAGGACTCTTTAAAGTAGAGACACTACATACTGATATACACCTGAACATCAACAGGAGAGGACTCTTTAAAGTAGAGACACTACATACTGATATACACCTGAACATCAGCAGCAGAGGACTCTTTAAAGTAGAGACACTACATACTGATATACACCTGAACATCAGCAGGAGAGGACTCTTTAAAGTAGACACACTACATACTGATATACACCTGAACATCAGCAGGAGAGGACTCTTTAAAGTAGAGACACTACATACTGATATACACCTGAACATCAGCAGGAGAGGACTCTTTAAAGTAGAGACACTACATACTGATATACACCTGAACATCAGCAGGAGAGGACTCTTTAAAGTGGAGACACTACATACTGATGTACACCTGAACATCAGCAGGAGAGGACTCTTTAAAGTAGAGGAATCAGGGGTTAACATTGAACTGGATGGATTTAGAAAGTGTCTGAGTCTCTCTCTCAGAGAGGTGTTTTGTCTCTGCAGGATTCCACGATGGTCTCCGGGGGCGTCATTGTTTTTCCTCCCTGTGTTGTGAACATTATAATTATCTGTTGTTTCCCGGAGGAAGCGCGGTGAATTGTTTTCCTCTGGGATCTGTAACCATGCGTCGCAAATCATAAACGAATCACTTGAACTCAAATGATCTGGGCACTAATTACCCTACAAAGTATAAATAAAGAAAGATGGGGTTGTCGTGGCCCATTCTTGTAGGATATCTAAAAACTGTGCCACGTCAACAGGGATCCGCTTCTTGACTCACACGTTAAAAACCATCCAAATAAAGCTCTGTAGGCGCTGATTTCTTTGCCTTCCTCGGCCGATTTATTTACTTCCATATATTTAAACAAACAAAATGATCAGTGTAACGTGAGGTCAAAGACTGTTCCGATTCCCCGTTCATTGCTGGAGACAATTTCCTCCTCACGCTCAGTCCCACCCCTTCCTTATATCACAGGTGTGGCTCGCAGTAAATCAAAGTTTTCTCCGAATATTTAATTCGGTACCAATACATAAATGGAAAGAATATATTAAGATCTAAATTAATAAGAAAATAATACACTCATTGTCAACACAGAAAATGGCTCTAACATTCCAGCCCCTAATTGCATAGAATATAGCAATTACAACAAATAATAAATAGAGCCAATATTCAAAACAAATATTCATTTTCTTCTTGTCAGAGTTCATAGATGAGATTCATCTTGAGTTCGGTGTTTCTAGCTTCAGCCAGTAGTAGTCCACTTAATCTCCAGCTTCCAGGAGCAAACAGAGTTTGTTGACAGGCCTCTGTAAAACACTTGTTTTTGTTTTAACTAGAACACTTCGGACAAGCCCTTTACTTCCTGGCAGGGTCTTCAGAATCCGTCCTAGCACCCAGGAGTTTCTGGGAGCCGAATCGTCCACAATAACAACAAGATCTCCAGGAAGAAAGTTCCTTCTGATCTTATTCCATTTATTTCGCGGTTGCATTGTTGGAAGATATTCTCTGATCCATCTCTTCCAGAAAAGATCAGCCAGATATTGTACCTGTCTCCATTTTCTTCTTGAGTACAGGTCCTCCTTCACGAAGAGTCCAGGTGGCATAACAGGATTAGTTTTGAGCAGAAGCAGATGATTAGGTGTTAAAGGCTCCACATCATTCAAGTCATTGGTTATGGTTGTGATGGGTCTATCATTCATTATAGATCCACTTCACATAAGGCTGTTTGCAATGCCTCATCATCCATGACTTGTTCTCTTACCACAGAGCTCAGAATCTTTTTTAGTGACTTGATGAGTCGCTCCCATACGCCTCCGTGGTGAGGGCCTGCTGCAGGGTTGAATATCCACTCGATCCCTTCTTGGAGAAGGTTGCTTTGGATTTTGTCGTGGTTTAGTTCTTTTAATGATTGTTCAAGCTCCTTTTGCGCACCAATGAAATTTGTACCTTGATCAGATCTGATGGTTTTCACAGTACCTCTACGACATAAGAATCTCCGTATTGCATTGATGCAGGAGTTTGTGTCCAAACTACTAGCCACTTCAAGGTGGATTGCACGGCTAGTAAGGCATGTGAAGATTACACCCCATCGTTTCACATTAGTCCGACCTCGCTTTATCTCAAACGGTCCAAAGTAGTCCACGCCAACTGCAGTGAAAGGTGGCAAATCTGGCATCACGCGGTCCTGAGGAAGATCTGCCATCTTTTGCTCTCCTCCTTTAGACTGCATACGTCTGCAGAAAACACACTTTCTGATGATCTTTCGTGCTGAGGAGTTTGCAGAGGACATCCAATATTTTTGTCCTAGTTTAGACAGCATGTGATTTCTTCCAGAGTGACCAACTTGGATGTGTATGTGTCTTAGAATGATTTCTGATATGTGGGATTTTTTGGGCAGGATTATGGGATTCTTAGTATTTACTGGCACAGCTGATCCTCCCCCCAACTCTCAGTATACCTTGATCAAGGATTGGGTCCATTTTTAATATAGGGCTGTCCTTTTGGCAGTATTTCCTTTTTTCAAGGAGGTTAATGTCCTGTGCAAAGTGTTTCCTTTGTTCAAATGCAAGTATGGCCATTTCAGCGTTGTCCATATCTTCCACAGTCAGATTTGTGTTGACGGTCACTTTAAAGTTTATGGCCCGTTCCTTCAGTGATTCATTACTCGGCAGCAATCCAGGGTTTGTCACCTTCCTTCTTTGAGTGATCTCCAAGAGCAATCTTTTCCATTTCAGGATCCAAGCTACAGCTTTTTTCAGGCTGTTCCAATCCGAGTAGTGCTCAATTAGTTCACTTGTGGGACTTTTCCCCTCAATACTCATCACATTTACAGTGACATTCCTTTTCACTTCAGCATCATCTGGAGAAAGAGAGCTTTGTGACCTTTTGTCTGGGTTCTCTGGCCACTGAGACTCCTCCTCTTGCAGGAATTCGGGTCCATGTAGCCACCTTTTAGACTTTAGGAAGGCTTCAATGTTTAACCCCCGGGAAGCATCATCGGCCGGATTTCGTTTGGAGTCCACATATCTCCACTGAGTCTCATTTGACATGTCGTGAATAACTGCAATCCGATTAGCTACAAAAGTGTGGAATCGCTTGGTTTGATTGCAGATATATTTAAGTACAGACTGGCTGTCTGTCCAAAAGATGGACTCTTGGAGGTTTAGCTGTAGCGCTGAGCATAACATCCGATCCATCCTTGCAGCTAGGGTGGCTGCTGTAAGCTCCAGTCTGGGTATAGTCATCTTTTTGAGAGGGGTTACTCTAGCCTTCCCCATCACTAAAGCAACATGAACTTCCCCCAAACTGTTGACACATCTGAGATAACTTGCAGTGCCGTATCCTTGCTCACTGGCATCACTAAAGTGATGCAACTGCATGGTTTCCACTTGGCCAAAATCCTCAGGTTTGAAGCATCTGCTAACCTGCAAATGTTTTAATTGTTCCAACTCAGTCAGCCATTGTTCATATGGTTTGGAGAACTGACCAGGGATTGTTATATCCCATCCACACTTAGCCTGACAAAGACCTTGGAGAACTTGTTTTGCCTTTAGTACAAAGGGGGCAGCAAGACCTAACGGGTCATATACTGAACTGACAGTAGAGAGCACAGCTCGTCGGGTAAGGGTCCTGTTTTTTATAGCAATTTGGAATCCAAATGTGTCGTCTTCAATATTCCAGTACATTCCAAGAGCCCTTTCCACAGGTAGCTTCTCTCTATCCAGGTCCAGTTCCTTGATCTGTTTGGCTTTGTATTCATCAGGTATAGCAGCCAGAACAGCACGGCTATTGCTAATCCATTTTGTTAGTTTGAAACCTCCTTTAGCACATAGTTCACTCAGATTCTTAGTGAGGATAATAGCTTGCTCTTCTTTTGCAACAGATTTCAGGCAGTCATCAACATAAAAGTTTGATTTAATGGTGTCAACTGCAATTGCGTCACTCTGGCTCTTATTATCTTCTGCTGTCTTTTGCAGGGCAAAATTGGCACAGCTTGGTGAGGAGATGGCACCAAACAAATGAACTTTCATTCGGTATTGCTCTAAACTTTGGCTTGGGTCACCATTTGGCCACCATAGGAATCTCAACAAGTTTGTGTCTTTTTCGTGAACTCGAACTTGGTGGAACATCCCTTCAATATCTGCCATGATGGCAAACTGTTCCTGGCGAAACCTCAGCAGAACGCCAAGCAGTGAGTTGGTTAAGTCAGGTCCTTGTAAGAGTTCATTGTTGAGTGATGTTCCTTTGTATGAAGATGTACAATCAAATACTACTCTTAGTGTCTTTTTTCGCTTGTGGTACACCCCATGGTGGGGTATGTACCACACCCCATGGTGGGGTATGTACCACACCCCATGGTGGGGTATGTACCACACCCCATGGTGGGGTATGTACCACACCCCATGGTGGGGTATGTACCACACCCCATGGTGGGGTATGTACCACACCCCATGGTGGAGTATGTACCACACCCCATGGTGGAGTATGTACCACACCCTATGGTGGGGTATGTACCACACCCCATGGTGGGGTATGTACCACACCTTGCCATCATTTGGATGAAGGTCCTTTGATGGCACCTTCTCCGCATAGCCTTTTGTGATTACATCTTCCATGAAAACCTTGTACTCTTCAGCATAAGCAGCATCCTTCTTGAATTTCCTAGCAAGGTAATGTGCTCTTTGCTCAGCTATATGGTGATTATTGGGCATGATGACATCACTATTACGAAGTGGCAACGGTAGATAATAGTGATTATCCTTCAGTGTAGCTGCACTTGATACCAGCTGCATGAATTTACTTTCTTCAGCTGACATTTGAAGTGTTCCCTCATATTCTCTCTCTGGGAAATCCTGATGATACTGATTTACAAGAAGCTTTTCCAGTTGTTCAATTGAGATGCGGTTTACTGATGCCACTGGTCTTCCAAGTGTGTCCACAGCGGTAGTTGAACTAAGCGGTCCATTGACGACCCATCCTAAGAGAGTTCTTACAGCATACGGACCATTACCTTGGCTATTTATGATTTGCCAGGGCTCCATTGCCTTTGGGACATCTACTCCGATTAAGAGTTCCACGTCCGCATCAATTTCTTGTAGTTGTATTTCCTTCAAGTCATGCCACCTGTTGAGAGAAAAGGTTTCTCTTTGTCACTGGTATCTTTGTTTGTGTGTATGTCTTCTGCAGATCAATAAAGTTATTCCCATCCAAATCACCCACTTGTAGTCCAGTTATTTCATAACTATCCACTGGTTTCTTTTGACCCATCGTTTGCAGGAGAACTGTAGTCTTCCGTCCTGTTGTGTTCAGCCGTCGCATCAGCTTTTCTGTGCAAAAGGTTGATGTGCTGCCAGGATCTAGAAAGGCATATGTTTGTATAGTTGTGCTGCCTTTGGAAACCTTTATTTGTACTTTTTGACAGTTTGCAATCTTTTCCAGCCCCGATGTCCTCTTCTTTATCCAGAACGACAAGAGTTCCACTGACTGATCGTTTAGTCCAATTAGTCATGTGGTCGTTTTCATTCTCTGCTGGTTTATCGATGTGTAGAATGCTAGGGTGCCTTCCTAGGCAGTGTAGGCATGTACTCCTTTTCCTACACGCTTTGCTCATGTGTCCCCTGGTTAGACATCCAAAGCATATGCCTTTTTCCTTCAATAGTTGCACCTTTACATCACGTGGTTGCAGCTTTAACATTTCACATTCATTCAGCGAGTGCTTGCCTTTCTTGCAAATGCAACAATTACCATCCCACCTATTTGTCACCAGGCTTTCGGGTCGTTGATAGCTTTTTGGACTTGCAGTGTTACAGTTCCTCGTTTCTATTGCCATGGCAAAGCTACTACTTTTACCTCGTTGGTTGATTTGCTGTTTGGAGTAGGATGTAGTAGCTTTTGGGATGGCTCTCTGGGATGGCATAACATCATGAATATCACCAAAGAGGGGATCTTGCAGAATGCTGGCTTGCTTTTCTATAAACACAACAAGATCAGAGAATGTGGCCCTTCTTTGGTTTCGTTCCAGAAGCTCGAATGCTGTATTTCTCCACTTTTCCTTCAGCTTGTATGGCAGTTTTGACACAATGAGCTTTAAAGTAGATACACGATCCAGTTCTTCCATGCTTTTTAGTTCCTTCATAGCATTGCAGCATCCTCTCAGGTAAAGGGCATAGGCATGTAATGCTTTTCCATCATCAGGTTTAATCATGCTCCAGTTGAGGGCTTTCCCCATGTAGGCATTTGCCATTTTCAATCCATCTCCAAAGTGAACTTTCAGAAGTCTTCGTGCCTCAGCGTAACCTCTCTCTGGTTCCATGTGAAAGCAGCTCCTCAGCAGTTCCCTAGGTTGGCCACAAGTGTATTGTTCAAGGTAATAAAGTCTATCATCATCACAACTAGTTTTATTCTCCATGCCATGTTTAAATGCTCGCATGAATGTTTGGAAACTTAAAGGGTCACCATCAAATACAGGTATTTGTCTGGAAGGAAGTGAGGATTGTTTCTGATGTAACATTAGTAAATCTGCAATATCATTTTGCCTCTGGATCACAGTTACCAAATCTCTACTATGACTACTAGAGTCTGATTCCTCAGAACTTTCACTCCTTGGTGGCTCTGATGTTTTCGGGCCCAACAGTGGAGCTGGTTCAGAGGGGTCTAATGCAAGTGCAGGTATTTGAGCTCTGGGTTGGCTGTGAAGTGATGTTTTAGCAATGTGCCTGGTCAAATATTCATTCATTCCATCTCTTTCCTGTACTGAAGAATGTCTTTCAGGGCCCACATAAAAACTGTCAAACACCTTTAATTTGGCTTCAGATTCGGCTATATTCTCCTCCAGTTCCATTCTCTCCAGTTCAGCTTGTAATCTGTTTTTCTTCATTTCCAATGCCTGTTTCTGTTTTAATGTGGACATCCGTGCTTGTAATGCAGCTTTCTCCGTGGCTACTTTAAGATGAGCTGAGGCTATTGAAGTTGCAGATTGTCTCGTTTGTTTTGAACATTTTGATGTCCTAGACTCATCGGATACATTGGAGATACTATCATGAGGATTAATAAGCATCTGAGGGTCTGGTGGAAAAGTGCTCCACGAAACCACTTCCTTTAGGAAATTCTCAAATGTTTCCATTTTGGGCTCAAACCAGTCCAACGTCTCATTTTCCTTTATTTCAGAAGGTAAGAGCATTTGGACAGCAGCATGAGCATCTTTAAATTCATCCAGAGTCACTTTTAATTGTTCCACACCTCGTAACAGCCTTTCACTATTTGCACTATCAGCAAGCAGTGGTTTGAGTTCATTCAGTTTGCGCGTGCATGCGCCCAGTTTCCCTCTGCGCTTCGCACTGAGAGTTTTTAACTCATTATCTATTTTATCAGGTTCTTCAGCCATCATGACATCATTTCCTTGTCCTTTATCAATTCTTTTGATCGTTCAATTCGCACTTTAATCCAAACATTGCGTCGTCAAACATTTCTCTCTGCTCCATTCCGTTTCCTTTTATCTTGGCAGGCATCCAACATATATCCACATCCCGATCATGTTTAATGTCTTTCTTCTGGTTTAAGAGTTCATCTCATTCCTAATATTAGTCCATTTACTCACTGTTCTTGATCCGTCCTTTGTTTACTCGCGGCCCTCCGCATGGCTCAACAGCTGATCGTTGCGCAATCCTTACGCTCTGTCCACGGAGTATCCTTCTTCCGTTCACAAATCTCAAAACCGGGATTCCAGTCAGCGATGCGTCTTTAACATCAGTTATTCCAGCAGTCCGGAGTCTTTGACTGTGTCGTGGCCCATTCTTGTTGGATATCTAAAAACTGTGCCACGTCAACAGGGATCCGCTTCTTGACTCACACGTTAAAAACCATCCAAATAAAGCTCTGTAGGCGCTGATTTCTTTGCCTTCCTCGGCCGATTTATTTACTTCCATATATTTAAACAAACAAAATGATCAGTGTAACGTGAGGTCAAAGACTGTTCCGATTCCCCGTTCATTGCTGGAGACAATTTCCTCCTCACGCTCAGTCCCACCCCTTCCTTATATCACAGGTGTGGCTCGCAGTAAATCAAAGTTTTCTCCGAATATTTAATTCGGTACCAATACATAAATGGAAAGAATATATTAAGATCTAAATTAATAAGAAAATAATACACTCATTGTCAACACAGAAAATGGCTCTAACAGGGGTTATCTCCCTTTATATGACATTATGGTTATAAAACAATCCTCTGTATTCGACGGTGTGCAGATTCTTCCTCGCTTCCTTTGACGTGAACACAAAGACTCGGGTGTTGTTCTGAACCTCTGTAAACGGGTTTATGTGCTGGTGTCAGAAGGCGTTACTGAGTGTGAAATAGGTTTTCTGTTTTCACACATCACATTCCTTGTAAAGGTTTATGATGTGGTTTCGAGCAGACACTATAAAAACTGAATGTCTAAACTGAAGCACACTCAGGGAGGACGAGGATCAGAGGAGGGAGAACTGGTTTATTATAGTTATTATATTAATGATAAAGTGATGGGGAACATGGAGTTCCTGCTGGAGCTGGGCTTCTGGTTCTGAGAGCAGCTGCTTCTGGACTGAGAGCAGCTGCTTCTGGACTGAGAGCAGGCGACTTCACTGGAGCCCTGGTGAGAACACTCAGGAATGAGAGGCGGACATTTGAATTTAATGAGACGTTTATCCTGCTAAGAAAACACAGCTGGCAGCTATTCTCTCAAATTCAAATAGCTTTATTACAAAATGTACTTTGATTGCTAAACAATTAGATATTCTTGATTATTATTTTTATGTTTTAGATGTTGGCGTAGTGGGATGGGTTAATAAACATTTTTTCTAATGATGTTTTTGAAGCAAGTTCTTTAAGGATAATTAGTTAACAAATACAGATTTACTTAAATGTCAATGTTTAATGCCAGACTTGAAGTATTTTTTATTCACCCAAATGCTTTCCCACCACTTTAATTCTCATAGTTGTGTTTTTCTTCAGGTGTATTTAAAGAGGTACGGCTACCTGAACGCCCCGCTGCCCAGTGAAGGAAGGCGCCCTCCGCCTCGGGAGATGAAGGCCGCCCTGAGGTGACTTTACTCTCACATTTGAACTCTCTTAATGGTAGTTTGCATGTTTGATTGTTGAAACGAAACATCTGTGTGTGTCAGAGTGTTTCAGAAAGCCACTCAGCTGCAGGTCTCAGGCAGAGTGGACGCAGCGACGCTGAGGATTATTACATTACATTTAGCTGACGCTTTTATCCAAAGCGACTTACAATAAGTACGTTCGACCAACAAAATACAAACTTGAAGAAAAACAGAATCATACAGTACATCAGGTTTCATAGAGCCAAACATTTCAAGTGCTACTCAGCTGGCTTTAGGTAAGCCAGTCCTTTATTAGTATATAAGTGTGTCGTCTTCAATATTCCAGTACATTCCAAGAGCCCTTTCCACAGGTAGCTTCTCTCTATCCAGGTCCAGTTCCTTGATCTGTTTGGCTTTGTATTCATCAGGTATAGCAGCCAGAACAGCACGGCTATTGCTAATCCATTTTGTTAGTTTGAAACCTCCTTTAGCACATAGTTCACTCAGATTCTTAGTGAGGATAATAGCTTGCTCTTCTTTTGCAACAGATTTCAGGCAGTCATCAACATAAAAGTTTGATTTAATGGTGTCAACTGCAATTGCGTCACTCTGGCTCTTATTATCTTCTGCTGTCTTTTGCAGGGCAAAATTGGCACAGCTTGGTGAGGAGATGGCACCAAACAAATGAACTTTCATTCGGTATTGCTCTAAACTTTGGCTTGGGTCACCATTTGGCCACCATAGGAATCTCAACAGTTTGTGTCTTTTTCGTGAACTCGAACTTGGTGGAACATCCCTTCAATATCTGCCATGATGGCAAACTGTTCCTGGCGAAACCTCAGCAGAACGCCAAGCAGTGAGTTGGTTAAGTCAGGTCCTTGTAAGAGTTCATTGTTGAGTGATGTTCCTTTGTATGAAGATGTACAATCAAATACTACTCTTAGTGTCTTTTTCGCTTGTGGTACACCCCATGGTGGGGTATGTAACCACACCCCATGGTGGGGTATGTACCACACCCCATGGTGGGGTATGTACCACACCCCATGGTGGGGTATGTACCACACCCCATGGTGGGGTATGTACCACACCCCATGGTGGGGTATGTACCACACCCCATGGTGGGGTATGTACCACACCCCATGGTGGAGTATGTACCACACCCCATGGTGGAGTATGTACCACACCCTATGGTGGGGTATGTACCACACCCATGGTGGGGTATGTACCACACCTTGCCATCATTTGGATGAAGGTCCTTTGATGGCACCTTCTCCGCATAGCCTTTTGTGATTACATCTTCCATGAAAAACCTTGTACTCTTCAGCATAAGCAGCATCCTTCTTGAATTTCCTAGCAAGGTAATGTGCTCTTTGCTCAGCTATATGGTGATTATTGGGCATGATTGACATCACTATTACGAAGTGGCAACGGTAGATAATAGTGATTATCCTTCAGTGTAGCTGCACTTGATACCAGCTGCATGCATTTACTTTCTTCAGCTGACATTTGAAGTGTTCCCTCATATTCTCTCTCTGGGAAATCCTGATGATACTGATTTACAAGAAGCTTTTCCAGTTGTTCAATTGAGATGCGGTTTACTGATGCCACTGGTCTTCCAAGTGTGTCCACAGCGGTAGTTGAACTAAGCGGTCCATTGACGACCCATCCTAAGAGAGTTCTTACAGCATACGGACCATTACCTTGGCTATTTATGATTTGCCAGGGCTCCATTGCCTTTGGGACATCTACTCCGATTAAGAGTTCCACGTCCGCATCAATTTCTTGTAGTTGTATTTCCTTCAAGTCATGCCACCTGTTGAGAGAAAAGGTTTCTCTTTGTCACTGGTATCTTTGTTTGTGTGTATGTCTTCTGCAGATCAATAAAGTTATTCCCATCCAAATCACCCACTTGTAGTCCAGTTATTTCATAACTATCCACTGGTTTCTTTTGACCCATCGTTTGCAGGAGAACTGTAGTCTTCCGTCCTGTTGTGTTCAGCCGTCGCATCAGCTTTTCTGTGCAAAAGGTTGATGTGCTGCCAGGATCTAGAAAGGCATATGTTTGTATAGTTGTGCTGCCTTTGGAAACCTTTATTTGTACTTTTTGACAGTTTGCAATCTTTTCCAGCCCCGATGTCCTCTTCTTTATCCAGAACGACAAGAGTTCCACTGACTGATCGTTTAGTCCAATTAGTCATGTGGTCGTTTTCATTCTCTGCTGGTTTATCGATGTGTAGAATGCTAGGGTGCCTTCCTAGGCAGTGTAGGCATGTACTCCTTTTCCTACACGCTTTGCTCATGTGTCCCCTGGTTAGACATCCAAAGCATATGCCTTTTTCCTTCAATAGTTGCACCTTTACATCACGTGGTTGCAGCTTTAACATTTCACATTCATTCAGCGAGTGCTTGCCTTTCTTGCAAATGCAACAATTACCATCCCACCTATTTGTCACCAGGCTTTCGGGTCGTTGATAGCTTTTTGGACTTGCAGTGTTACAGTTCCTCGTTTCTATTGCCATGGCAAAGCTACTACTTTTACCTCGTTGGTTGATTTGCTGTTTGGAGTAGGATGTAGTAGCTTTTGGGATGGCTCTCTGGGATGGCATAACATCATGAATATCACCAAAGAGGGGATCTTGCAGAATGCTGGCTTGCTTTTCTATAAACACAACAAGATCAGAGAATGTGGCCCTTCTTTGGTTTCGTTCCAGAAGCTCGAATGCTGTATTTCTCCACTTTTCCTTCAGCTTGTATGGCAGTTTTGACACAATGAGCTTTAAAGTAGATACACGATCCAGTTCTTCCATGCTTTTTAGTTCCTTCATAGCATTGCAGCATCCTCTCAGGTAAAGGGCATAGGCATGTAATGCTTTTCCATCATCAGGTTTAATCATGCTCCAGTTGAGGGCTTTCCCCATGTAGGCATTTGCCATTTTCAATCCATCTCCAAAGTGAACTTTCAGAAGTCTTCGTGCCTCAGCGTAACCTCTCTCTGGTTCCATGTGAAAGCAGCTCCTCAGCAGTTCCCTAGGTTGGCCACAAGTGTATTGTTCAAGGTAATAAAGTCTATCATCATCACAACTAGTTTATTCTCCATGCCATGTTTAAATGCTCGCATGAATGTTTGGAAACTTAAAGGGTCACCATCAAATACAGGTATTTGTCTGGAAGGAAGTGAGGATTGTTTCTGATGTAACATTAGTAAATCTGCAATATCATTTTGCCTCTGGATCACAGTTACCAAATCTCTACTATGACTACTAGAGTCTGATTCCTCAGAACTTTCACTCCTTGGTGGCTCTGATGTTTTCGGGCCCAACAGTGGAGCTGGTTCAGAGGGGTCTAATGCAAGTGCAGGTATTTGAGCTCTGGGTTGGCTGTGAAGTGATGTTTTAGCAATGTGCCTGGTCAAATATTCATTCATTCCATCTCTTTCCTGTACTGAAGAATGTCTTTCAGGGCCCACATAAAAACTGTCAAACACCTTTAATTTGGCTTCAGATTCGGCTCCTCCAGTTCCATTCTCTCCAGTTCAGCTTGTAATCTGTTTTTCTTCATTTCCAATGCCTGTTTCTGTTTTAATGTGGACATCCGTGCTTGTAATGCAGCTTTCTCCGTGGCTACTTTAAGATGAGCTGAGGCTATTGAAGTTGCAGATTGTCTCGTTTGTTTTGAACATTTTGATGTCCTAGACTCATCGGATACATTGGAGATACTATCATGAGGATTAATAAGCATCTGAGGGTCTGGTGGAAAAGTGCTCCACGAAACCACTTCCTTTAGGAAATTCTCAAATGTTTCCATTTTGGGCTCAAACCAGTCCAACGTCTCATTTTCCTTTATTTCAGAAGGTAAGAGCATTTGGACAGCAGCATGAGCATCTTTAAATTCATCCAGAGTCACTTTTAATTGTTCCACACCTCGTAACAGCCTTTCACTATTTGCACTATCAGCAAGCAGTGGTTTGAGTTCATTCAGTTTGCGCGTGCATGCGCCCAGTTTCCCTCTGCGCTTCGCACTGAGAGTTTTTAACTCATTATCTATTTTATCAGGTTCTTCAGCCATCATGACATCATTTCCTTGTCCTTTGGATAACACTTTATCAATTCTTTTGATCGTTCAATTTGCACTTTAATCCAAACATTGCGTCGTCACAAACATTTCTCTCTGCTCCATTCCGTTTCCTTTTATCTTGGCAGGCATCCAACATATATCCACATCCCGATCATGTTTAATGTCTTTCTTCTGGTTTAAGAGTTCATCTCATTCCTAACATTAGTCCATTTACTCACTGTTCTTGATCCGTGCTTTGTTTACTCGCGGCCCTCCGCATGGCTCAACAGCTGATCGTTGCGCAATCCTTACTCTCTGTCCACGGAGTATCCTTCTTCCATTCACAAATCTCAAAACCGGGATTCCAGTCAGCGATGCGTCTTTAACATCAGTTATTCCAGCAGTCCGGAGTCTTTGACTGTGTCGTGGCCCATTCTTGTTGGATATCTAAAAACTGTGCCACGTCAACAGGGATCCGCTTCTTGACTCACACGTTAAAAACCATCCAAATAAAGCTCTGTAGGCGCTGAGTTCTTTGCCTTCCTCGGCCGATTTATTTACTTCCATATATTTAAACAAACAAAATGATCAGTGTAACGTGAGGTCAAAGACTGTTCCGATTCCCCGTTCATTGCTGGAGACAATTTCCTCCTCACGCTCAGTCCCACCCCTTCCTTATATCACAGGTGTGGCTCGCAGTAAATCAAAGTTTTCTCCGAATATTTAATTCGGTACTAATACATAAATGGAAAGAATATATTAAGATCTAAATTAATAAGAAAATAATACACTCATTGTCAACACAGAAAATGGCTCTAACAGGGGTTATCTCCCTTTATATGACATTATGGTTATAAAACAATCCTCTGTATTCGACGGTGTGCAGATTCTTCCTCGCTTCCTTTGACGTGAACACAAAGACTCGGGTGTTGTTCTGAACCTCTGTAAACGGGTTTATGTGCTGGTGTCAGAAGGCGTTACTGAGTGTGAAATAGGTTTTCTGTTTTCACACATCACATTCCTTGTAAAGGTTTATGATGTGGTTTCGAGCAGACACTATAAAAACTGAATGTCTAAACTGAAGCACACTCAGGGAGGACGAGGATCAGAGGAGGGAGAACTGGTTTATTATAGTTATTATATTAATGATAAAGTGATGGGGAACATGGAGTTCCTGCTGGAGCTGGGCTTCTGGTTCTGAGAGCAGCTGCTTCTGGACTGAGAGCAGCTGCTTCTGGACTGAGAGCAGGCGACTTCACTGGAGCCCTGGTGAGAACACTCAGGAATGAGAGGCGGACATTTGAATTTAATGAGACGTTTATCCTGCTAAGAAAACACAGCTGGCAGCTATTCTCTCAAATTCAAATAGCTTTATTACAAAATGTACTTTGATTGCTAAACAATTAGATATTCTTGATTATTATTTTTATGTTTTAGATGTTGGCGTAGTGGGATGGGTTAATAAACATTTTTTCTAATGATGTTTTTGAAGCAAGTTCTTTAAGGATAATTAGTTAACAAATACAGATTTACTTAAATGTCAATGTTTAATGCCAGACTTGAAGTATTTTTTATTCACCCAAATGCTTTCCCACCACTTTAATTCTCATAGTTGTGTTTTTCTTCAGGTGTATTTAAAGAGGTACGGCTACCTGAACGCCCCGCTGCCCAGTGAAGGAAGGCGCCCTCCGCCTCGGGAGATGAAGGCCGCCCTGAGGTGACTTTACTCTCACATTTGAACTCTCTTAATGGTAGTTTGCATGTTTGATTGTTGAAACGAAACATCTGTGTGTGTCAGAGTGTTTCAGAAAGCCACTCAGCTGCAGGTCTCAGGCAGAGTGGACGCAGCGACGCTGAGGATTATTACATTACATTTAGCTGACGCTTTTATCCAAAGCGACTTACAATAAGTACGTTCGACCAACAAAATACAAACTTGAAGAAAAACAGAATCATACAGTACATCAGGTTTCATAGAGCCAAACATTTCAAGTGCTACTCAGCTGGCTTTAGGTAAGCCAGTCCTTTATTAGTATATAAGTGCTTTGTTAATAGTTCTATTGCTCGAAGTGGAGTCGAAAGAGATGAGTTTTCAGTCTGGAAGGTGTGTAAGCTTTCTGCTGTCCTGATGTCAATGGGGAGCTCATTCCACCATCTTGGAGCCAGGATAGCAAACCCACGTGTTTCTGCTGATGGGAACTTGGGTCCCCCTCGCAGCGAGGGTGCAGCGAGTCGTTTGGCTGATGCAGAGCGGAGTGCACGTGCTGGGGTGTACAGTTTAACCATGTCCTGGATGTAGGAAGGGCCAGATCCATTCGCAGCATGGTATGCAAGTACTAGTGTCTTGAAGTGGATTCTAGCAGTTACCGGAAGCCAGTGGAGGGAGCGGAGGAGCGGAGTGGTGTGGGAAAATTTAGGAAGGTCGAAGACCAGACGAGCCGCTGCATTCTGGATGAGCTGCAGAGGTCGAATGGCACATGCAGGGAGACCAGCCAGGAGGGAGTTGCAGTAGTCTAGGCGTGAGGTGACGAGAGCCTGGACCAGAACCTGCGTGGCTTTCTGGGTCAGCTGGGGACGAATCTTCCTGATGTTGTACAGCGTGTATCTGCAGCAACGGGTTGTAGCAGCGATGTTTGCAGTGAAGGACAGGTTGTTATCTAGGGTCACTCCCAGATTCCTTGCAGTCTGAGTCGGGGAAACAACAGAGGTGCCGATGTTGATTGTCAGGTCGAGAGTGGGACAATCTTTTCCTGGAAGGAAAAGCAGTTCAGTCTTGTCAAGGTTGAGCTTGAGGTGGTGAGCAGACATACACTAAGAGATGTCAGCTAGACAAGCAGAGATGCGTGCGACGACCTGGGTCTCTGAGCGGGGAAAGGACAGAATTAATTGGGTGTCGTCAGCGTAGCAGTGGTATGAAAAACCATGCGGGCTAATGACAGATCCGAGCGAGTTTGTGTACAAGGAGAAGAGGAGGGGACCAAGAACAGAGCCCTGAGGGACCCCTGTAGTTAATTGACAAGGCTCGGACTCCGACCCTCTCCAAGTTACCCTGTAGGTACGGTCTTTGAGGTATGAGGCGAGGAGGGAAAGTGCAGAGCCTGAAACTCCAAGTTCTTGGAGAGTGCGAAGGAGGATCTGATGGTTCACCGTGTCGAATGCAGCTGACAGGTCCAACAGGATGATGACAGAGGAGAGGGAGGCTGCTTTGGCAGTGTGCAGTTCCTCAGTGACAGCAATGAGGGCCGTTTCTGTGGAGTGACCTGCCTTGAAACCAGACTGGTGCGGATCCAGGAGGTTGTTCTGATGGATGATGAGGAACCCTCGCTGTGGAGAGGAAGATTCCTTCAGGTTCCACACATACAGAGTCCTGGGTAACAACTCATCTCACTATCTGAGTTAAAGCAGAATTACACTTTTAATCAACGGTGGAGAGTAACATTTTGACTTTGTGAGATAACCGAGTGTATTCATTTCATGCTACTACATTGTACTCCAGAAAGACACAGTAACTGACCTCAAAGAGACACAAAATGACCTCAAAGACACACAAGATTACCACAAAGACCGACAAAGAGACACAACATGACCACAGAGAGACACAAGATTACCAGAAATAGACACAAAAATGACACAAAATGACCAACGTTATTCAAATCTTTTTGTATGCATAAATATCTTAAAATGCTGCTTTCAGACTCAAATCTGCTGCTTTCCACTGTTTCATATAACATTTGAGTACATTTGGGTTTGTTATTAAATAACCATCATGTATTATGTTAGACAGTTTGAATGGACTTTGTGTTAAACATTATCTACATGTTTTAAAGTGATGTTTAAATATAACATTAGCACAAATCTCATGGTAACTTTTCAGGGAGTTTTGGAGAAATCTGCCGACACAAATAGAGAACGTTAGGAAAATAAACTGGTACATTTAGATTTTGGGACATTTTCCACGTACTATAAAGGATAAGTTGCATACAAAGAAATGACTCCAAAAGTAAAGTACTTCAAGATGGTAGGATACTTGAGTAAATGTACTTCATTACATTCCAGCACTGATGGCACGTTGATGCTTATACCTTTGTACTTTGAATGGCATACTCTAACTTATAACAGAGTATTTCTTTACTTATAGTGAAATATCTAAGTACTACATCAGTGTAAACATGTGTCAAACGTCCCTGTTAGAAACTCTCCCTGGTCCCCGGCTTGAGCTTCAACCTCAGGATCCATGTATCTGTGATCCTCTCCAGAAGGAGTCATCACATACAGAGACTAGTTCCTGAGCAGTGTCCTTCACATGCTGATATCCAAGAGAGGGAGTTACACAGTCACAAGATGGAGGAATAGAAAGCAGTATTCAATGTTTACTTCAGATTAGCTCCACGTCAGAAATGAGCATGCTTGATGTCTCTCTCCATAGAGGCTGAATCATCATGTTAATCACATAGCTATCATCTGCCTCAAACAGTCCTGATGCTCTTCTAGGTAATCACACATCCTGTCATGTTCACAGCTACAGTTGGGATACCTTTGTTATCACGTTACTCTCATGTTGGAAGAGGACATTCAGTATCTTCCCCTTGTTGTCTCCTGGTTGCAGGACACTGGCGTAAGAAGATGCTGACGTACCGGATCTTAAACTTCACCCGGACCTCGGGCAGGGGAAGGCTCGGCAGGCGATCAGCGCTGCGTTCAGGTACTGGAGCGACGTCTCCCCGCTGAAGTTCAGAGAGACGCAGACAGGACATCAAGATCTCCTTCCACCGGAAAGACAAGAGCTGCCCCGTGCCCTTCGATGGGAGAGGTACCACACACGGCCTTTAAATCAACTGTGGTGTGTAAAACTTGGACCCTGCCTGTTCATGTTGTTGTGAGACTTGAAATGTGTCTCCATCGAGTGAGAGTTTCTACAGAATTACCACAAATAGACAATGAGAAAAAGAATACGCAAAATGACCATGACACAGATTAACTATGAGAAACAAAATGACTACAAAGAGACAGATATTACAAGACCGACAAAATGACAGAAAATATGCGAAATGACTTAAAAGAGACTCAAAATGGATGAAGAGCAAAATGAAATGGCAAAAAAGACACACATTTGCCCCTTTCACACCAAGGCTTTTCCCGTTCTAGCTCCGTGCTAGAGCTTTTCTGATTCGGAACCGGTTATTCGGTTCAGCTCCCGCTCTGTTCACACCGCTCAGAGCCCGACTGGTGCTGCGTCATCATTTGCGTCATGACGTAACCGTTTGCGTGCCTGCTTCATGAAGCCAAACCGCGCGGAAACCCCTCACATCGACAACGACCGATTGTATTGAAGCGCTGCTCGTATTGCTCTGTCGAAACGAAATGGAACAAATGGGACGACTTTACTTCCAACTTTACAGTCGTTACACGCTACATTAAAAAGTTCTTTACAATCATCATCAACTTCAACGATGATTCCGAAGGAGAAAGAAGGTAAATATACGTCCTATTCGATGGCGTTAGAGCTAGCTGTTAGCCTCTGCATTCGCCAAGCTCAAAATACCCAGCTTTAATTACTGTGGTACAACTGATGCCCCCGCCTCGACGTAAGCGTGACGTATGCGGTGCTCGCTTTCTAGACCGACAACTTTTTGATGCTTGAAACAAACCGGATTCCGGAGCTTAGAGGCGGCTCCGCTGCGGTGTGAACAGGACAAACCGGTGCTTTTCAAGCTCCAGCTCCGAACCGGCCCTGGAACCGCGTTGATGTGAAAGTGGTAAAAGTGACTTCAAAGCAAAACCAATAAACTACAAGAGAGACGAATAAACAGACCAAATATTCCAAATGGCTGCAAAGCAAAATGACAAAAGAGACAAAAAAAAAGAATTAAGAAACAGATACGATAAATGGCTACAAAGAGAAAATTCAATGATTTCAAAGAGACACAAAAGAAATACTAAAAGACATGAACGTCTGCAGAGAAATAAACTGCAAACACACAGAAACATGTCTAACAGGCTCCAGGTCGTAAAGTATTTGATTCCACGACTCGTTTCGACTCCCGTTTTGTTTCCAGGTCAAGTCCCGGCCCACGCCGACGCCCCCGAGTCGGGCAAGGTTCACTTCGACAGCGACGAGGTTTGGACGGAGGGCAAGAGCTCGGGGTCCAACCTGAGGCTCTGGGTCACTCACAGCACTACAGCGCTGTGATGGGCCCGGTCTACAGCGGGTACCGGGCCCACTTCAAACTGCACCCCGACGACATCCAGGGCATCCAGGCTCTGTACGGTAATATCGAAAATAAGAAGTGTTTTTCATAATTTCTTTTTATACAGATTTCTTTTTATACAGATTTATTTTTTATATATATCCACATTTCTTATTTTTTTCATCTAAATCTAATCTTTTTTTAATGAACTTACATCTTCCATATTTGTATTTAGCATATTTTTGGATATTTTCTTTGATGCAGCTTTTCATTTTATACATATATAATATCCACATTCTTTCACATTCTAATTCTAATTTATTTCTATTTCTTTTCATATAAAATGTATTTGATACAACCTAAACCAGACTTTACTGGCACGCCTGCAGCTGGTACAAAACGCTGCGGCTCGGCTGCAGGAACCCGCAAGCATGAGCACATCACACCTCCACTGGCTTCCCTCCACTGGCTTCACTCCACTGGCTCCCCTCCACTGGCTCCCCTCCACTGGCTCCCCTCCACTGGCTTCCCTCCACTGGCTCCCCTCCACTGGCTCCCCTCCACTGGCTCCCCTCCACTGGCTTCCCTCCACTGGCTCCCCTCCACTGGCTTCCCTCCACTGGCTCCCCTCCACTGGCTTCCCTCCACTGGCTCCCCTCCACTGGCTCCCCTCCACTGGCTTCCCCTCCACTGGCTCCCCTCCACTGGCTTCCCTCCACTGGCTCCCCTCCACTGGCTTCCCCTCCACTGGCTCCCCTCCACTGGCTTCCCTCCACTGGCTCCCCTCCACTGGCTTCCCCTCCACTGGCTCCCCTCCACTGGCTTCCCTCCACTGGCTCCCCTCCACTGGCTTCCCCTCCACTGGCTCCCTCCACTGGCTCCCCTCCACTGGCTCCCCTCCACTGGCTTCCCTCCACTGGCTCCCCTCCACTGGCTTCCCTCCACTGGCTCCCCTCCACTGGCTCCCCTCCACTGGCTTCCCCTCCACTGGCTCCCCTCCACTGGCTCCCCTCCACTGGCTCCCCTCCACTGGCTTCCCCTCCACTGGCTCCCCTCCACTGGCTCCCCTCCACTGGCTCCCCTCCACTGGCTCCCCTCCACTGGCTCCCCTCCACTGGCTTCCTGTCCATTTTAGAGTCATTTTAAGATGCTATTGTTTTTAAATCGCTCAATGGGCCCCTCAGTACATCTCCGACCTCCTACAGGTGAACACCCCCTCAAGGGCTTTGAGGTCGGCTGATCAGCTGGTAGTCCCTAAAACAAAGAGAAAGACCAGGGGAGCCTTCTCAGCGGTAGCCCCCAGGCTCTGGAACGACCTAGCCCCGCCCTCCTCTCATGTCAAATTGTCGCCCATTCTTCAACCTTTTAAGTCCCGCCTGAAGACCCACCTCTTTTCCCCTCTTTCGAGTCAGTCTGAGCTCTACCTATTCTATGCTTGTATTGCCTGTCCACAGCCTTTATGTGCCTTGTATCTATTCGTGTAATATTATACTTTATTATAATGTTATGTTCGTTGTGAAGCACTTTGGCAAACCCTCTGTTTATTTATATATATTTTTATGTCTTAATTTTTTTTCTCTATTTTTAAAGCAGAACTAACACAATATGTGTTTTTTATTTATATTTTCAGGGAAGCCGGAGAAGCCCCCTCCTCCCAAAAAGACTCCTTTGGTACCGGGGGCCGCTCCGGACCCCTGCGGTTCCCCTGTGGATGCTGTGATGTTGGGTACAAACACTTTAAGAAACGTTAGTAATATCCACTCACAGCTGGTATTCCAACCCAGTCTCACAACACGTCGTGTAATAGCGGCGTTTGTCCACACGGCAAAACGTAGTATATTCACAAATAACCCTCTCAAGACGTGACATGGATACAATATATTGTCCTATTCATCTCTAACGTCCGTGTCACGTGATCACAGACTTTCCCAGCGTGGAGAAAAGAACATGGCGGACACCCGATTTATTTTGAGTGAAAAATCCTAAATTGTCGGAGAGTTTGTCGTTAAAACGCTTTTTGATTAAATTTCTAGAGAGACGTTTATATTGTACCTTTAGAACCTGCGTCCAGTGGATGTTTAGGATCTACAGTTTGATGGTACCAAGATTATTTGAGCTCCATTTACAGAATATTGTATCCATGTCACGTCTTGAGAGGGTTATTTGTGAATATACTACATTTTGCCGTGTGGACAAACGTAGCTATTACACGTTGTGTTGTGAGACTGGGTTGCTTATTATCTATCTATCTTTATGTAAATCTTATATTCATATTTATGGTTTACATTTATGATGCATCATATTTTTATTTAATTAAATATTTTATTGCATTTTTCTGTCTTTATACTATATATTTTCAAATGTTATCTTTTATTGCATTTTTTTGACTTTAACATTTTTAATGTTAAAGGGGACCTATCATGCAAAATGCACTTTGCATGGGGAACTCACGCAGCGTCAGAAAATAAAACCCTTTCTCTTTTTCTCCGTACCCACATCTCTAAAAACGGGGGGAACAACGAGCGGATACAGATTTGCTGCCGTTATGACGTAATATCAGATGGTGGACCCACAGCAAATTGCTATCAGAAACAATGCCTGACGTGTTTTGGACGTAATCTCGTCTTTGTTTACATTAGCATCGCTAACACTCAGAGCTAACCTGTAGAGAGCATGTGTTCAAAAAGCAGGAGATAAAAAAAGGAACTCACCTTGTGATGAACCCGCAAGAGAAAAAGCATTTGAGCTCCAAACTGTTTCAGAAATAATCCTTGATGTGGTTTAGAACAGGATGGTGTTTTATCACAGCAGAATTTAACTTTATCTCCGGTAGAATTCTGATCAGGCATTAGCTCCGCCTCCTCCTTCTATTTTTTCAAGCTAAGGACCCAGAATCCGTGTTTCTCTAACAGCTGGAATAGAGGGGTTTGATCTGTTTGTATTTGATATCTTATTAATATATTGCTTTCACTTAATTTGCTGTATTTCTTTATTCATTTCTTTACTTTAATATCTCGTGATTACATCAATAATTGTTATATATTTTTTTGCACATTTTTCTTTCTACTAAACTTCATGACTTGGTGCTATCCACTGTGTGCCTTTGTGCCCCCAGCAGAAGACCTTTGTGTTCAGGGGGGGCTTCGTGTGGACGGACCCCCCCCCCCCCCGCCTGACCTCTGACCTCTGGAGGGAGCTGCCGGGGGGGGCTGAGTGCCGCCGTGACCTCACAGAGGAGCGGGAAGACTTCCTCAAAGGTGCACTCAGGAAATTACAAGTTATAATTAACAGTAATATTATTTATTAAGATATAATTTAACTGCATTGTATAAATATTATCATTTTATTTTATCTATATCTAACACATTTTATAATGTATTAATACTTTATAGTTTATTAATCCCAAATCGAGAAATGTTTTCGTTGCAGCCGCATTTAGCCGTTTCTTCCTATCGGCGGACTGTGTGGATGCACAGAGCCCCCGCGGCCACTAGGGGGCTCCCAAGCTCAACGTTCAGCTTCAGCCTCAATATATTTGGGGAGAATTAAAATGAAGACAGCCGAGCCCCCTCCTGTGTTCGGTGAAGCATGCTTACAAATCAAATGTAGGATACAAACACAACTGAACTGCAACGATAGCAAAGCTGTGGCTTGTGTTTTTGGGGATCAATAAAGTCCAAATCATCGTTGGGCTGTCAGCCAATGAGTGACGTCTGAGGAAGATGAAAAATGTAAATTATACAGCGTTGAGAAGTGTAACAGATTAATGCGTCTCCACAGATCATCTTAAAGGCTGCGAATCCCCCAATGGTAGTTACAAAACTGTAAAAACTAGGGCCCCCAAACAGCTAGAACCCTGACTGCACACAATTAGGACTAACAAAGAGAGTAGAAAATAAACAATAATCGATATAAACGTCTCTAAATACGAGTTATTTTGCTGTTCATCAGAGAATCGAGTCTGGAGGTACTCGGGCTTCAAACTGGAACACGGCTTCCCCAGAAAGCTGTCCAACATCCCGGCAAACATCGACGCTGCCTTCTACCTCAGCAAGAAACTCATCTTCATCAAAGTGAGTGAAGAGCAAAGGATGTAGGAATATATATATTAGGAAAATGAGTAGAGACGTTGTCAACCGATTAATTACTCAAAAAAGTGAATAAATATTCTGCTATTTTTATTCAAAGGCCTGCTTGTTAATCCTTTATTATTATACTTTAGTTATTTATTAGTACTTCTTAAGAATTATTATTATTATCATTATACTAAACAAAGATATTGGTTATTAGCAGCCTTAGCTGGATTGTACTCCCAGTGACACTGTGTTTCGTCCCAGGGCTCAGGATACTGGTAGTGGGATGAAACCAGCACCTCCGGCTTCTCCGCGTTCCCCCGGCCGTTGTCCCATCTGTTCCCCGGCGCCCCCTCGCCTCCTCCTCCTCCGACGCGAACATCTTTCTGTTCAAAGGCTCGCAGGTCTGGAGCGTGAAGCTGCAGAAACACGTGGAGAAGCCTCGCAGCCGATTGGCTGAAGTGTGACGACTGAAACACACCTCGTCACACACAGAGAGAGATGTGATCAATGTGTGAGGAAGAAAAGGATTGTTTTAAGTCTGCAGCAAATCAACACTGTACATTTTGGTGTGACGAGTCCCTTTGTAAATATTACTTTAAAAAGGACCTGCTTGTTGTTTTTTGAGTTCTGCAAACCAATATTTATATAAAACATTACTTCAAAAACTGGACAATCAAGCCGTCGTTTTTTCTGTCCAATCATTTTTTATTTTACAACATTCCACATTTCTCTTTCTCTTCAAACTCATACTTTAAAAATACATCTCAGTCTCATCACATTGACTTTCTCTGCATCTTTCATGTACTTAAAGTAGAAGTACTCAGATCTTGTACTTGAGTAAAAGCAGAAGTACTCAGGTCTTGTACTTGAGTAAAAGTAGAAGTACTCAGATCTTGTACTTGAGTAAAAGCAGAAGTACTCAGGTCTTGTACTTGAGTAAAAGCAGAAGTACTCAGGTCTTGTACTTGAGTAAAAGTAGAAGTACTCAGATCTTGTTCTTGAGTAAAAGTAGAAGTACTCAGATCTTGTACTTGAGTAAAAGTAGAAGTACTCAGATCTTGTTCTTGAGTAAAAGTAGAAGTACCAGAGTGTAGGAATACTCTGTTTCAGTAAAAGTCCTGCATTCAAAATGTTACTCAAGTAAAAGTAGAAAAGTATTATCATAAGTACACCATGTACCTCTGATCTGTAGAGGAGTATAAGTACACAGTAGCATAGGATGGAAATACTCAAGTAAACTACAAGTATCTCAAAAAGTAAATGTACTTAGTTACTTCCCACCTCTGCTCAGATCCAAAAGGCTCTTGCATTCTAACCCATCTATTCATCATCCCACATTCTACGTTCCCTTGGATCAGGACTTGTGTTTTGTTGTTCTGATCTGACTGTATGTAAAGCGTCTTTGAGCACTGGGAAAAGTGCCATACAAATACAATCATGACTATAAAGGGTACATGAAGATTATTGCTGCCTGGACAGAAAACATCTCCGACACAAAATGTGATGAACTGGTCTAGAAGCAAACTATCACAGAAGAAGTGGATTCAGGGCGGCAGCGGAAACGGTTTCCCGTCTGATTCTCAGTAAATAACGTAATCGTGCATGTTGCAGACATTGGAAGGCGTGTTTCTTCCCACTGTGTAGACCGGCGTGGCTGCAGAGGTCAGAGACACCATGGACCCCGTCTCAAAGTCAAAGTCGATCAGAGTGTGTGCTGCAGAGACGAGGCTTCTGCTGGAGGAAGAGGAGGAGGAAGAGGATCCTGTTCCCTGCTGACGCTCCTGCAGACACTGCAGATAACTCTGAGGCAGAAACACAGGATCAGGATTATTATCATGCAATGAGAGGGTGAAGGAATGAGTCCGAAAAGAGTCAGCGTTTCATCACTTCCTGTCCCCTCTTCAATGGTTTTCTGAATGTGTTGTTATCCTGAAATAAGGTCTGTGGTTAACACAAGCTGAAGAGATTTGTATTCTACGATATAGCATAAGTCAGTAAATACCCCACAGGTGGATTTAAAAACGGCGGTTGCTAACTAGTGTCTAAATGAGACGACTAAACGTCATCACGCCCAACATTAGCCACCTTTAGCTTAGCGGTGGTGACGTGAAGTCATGTGACCGTGCTGTAGTTCCTTTATAGCCCAACATTAGCCACCTTTAGCTTAGCGGTGGTGACGTGAAGTCATGTGACCGTGCTGTAGTTCCTTTATAGCCCGACATTAGCCACCTTTAGCTTAGCGGTGGTGACGTGAAGTCATGTGACCGTGCTGTAGTTCCTTTATAGCCCGACATTAGCCACCTTTAGCTTAGCGGTGGTGACGTGAAGTCATGTGACCGTGCTGTAGTTCCTTTATAGCCCGACATTAGCCACCTTTAGCTTAGCGGTGGTGACGTGAAGTTATGTGACCGTGCTGTAGTTCCTTTATAGCCCAACATTAGCCACCTTTAGCTTAGCGGTGGTGACGTGAAGTCATGTGACCGTGCTGTAGTTCCTTTATAGCCCAACATTAGCCGCCTTTAGCTTAGCGGTGGTGACGTGAAGTCATGTGACCGTGCTGTAGTTCCTTTATAGCCCAACATTAACCTCCTTTAGCTTAGCGGTGGTGATGTGAAGTCATGTGACCGTGCTGTAGTTCCTTTATAGCCCAACATTAGCCACCTTTAGCTTAGCGGTGGTGACGTGAAGTCATGTGACCGTGCTGTAGTTCCTTTATAGCCCAACATTAACCTCCTTTAGCTTAGCGGTGGTGACGTGAAGTCATGTGACCGTGCTGTAGTTCCTTTATAGCCCAACATTAGCCAACTTTTAGCTTAGCGTTGGTGATGTGAAGTCATGTGACCGTGCTGTAGTTCCTTTATAGCCCGACATTAGCCACCTTTAGCTTAGCGGTGGTAAGGTGAAGTTATGTGACCGTGCTGTAGTTCCTTTATAGCCCAACATTAGCCACCTTTAGCTTAGCGGTGATGATGTGAAGTCATGTGACCGTGCTGTAGTTCCTTTATAGTAGTGGTCACCAATCTTTTTAAGCCCAAGATCACCGACCTCGGCCTAGGTGAAAGGCGAGATCTAAACAGATTTTCTTTTACTTTATGGATATTTTACAAATCACTCCTCTTTCAAACTGTATTCTTGTTTTACTGCCATATAGTATTTCATACCTGTTTTTCATTTATTCTCTTATTGATTGTATAACTATAATGATCATATGAAGGTGTGCCGCGGAAATAATCTTTTGAATAATTAGTGACAAAACCGTTCTAAACACTCAGAGAGTCCTTTAGCTCACCTGAGCCCCTCAGTCTGACAGGGGAGGACTCTCCTCCAGCTTGTTGTGGAAACAGCTCCTTATGTCCGTTAGTGCAGCTAGCTAACCAGATGCTAACATCACGGTCCCCGCTAGCACCGGCCCCCCTCTCTCCCTCTCTCCCTCTCCCTCTCTCCCTCTCTCTCCCTAAATGCGCTATTGCCACATACACACAGAGCCGAGCTTGAATGACACAAGTACACGTGTATTTCCATGCAACTCTCTGATTGGTCTGGTGACTTGCCTCTGTTGCATTCACTGAACACGGGAAATTGCAGTCCTGCCGTCCTCTCTTGTGTCAGGATGAGGTTCACGTAAAGCACGGTTAATGTATTATATTATTGAGGTGTCTCAAATATACGTCAATCAAGTGGCACCTGCTAACGGGGTGGTGGATGATAGGCTTACATCTAAAGACGTATTTTTCAAACATTATTATTTAAATTTAAATTTCTTTTGTTACTTTTTTTGTTAACGGTCCGCGATCTACCCGCACCTCACTCGCGATCGATCGACTGGTTGGCGACCACTGCTTTATAGCATGACGTTAGCTTTTTACTTCAGAAATCATTAACATGCAACCCAGTCTCACGGCATTTCGTTTTATAGTCACAACATTTAATCTATTGATTTGTGTTCAACACGATTTCCCCCTTTTTTTCGTTTCACACAGAACGATTTTAAAAGCAATGTATTTCTATTAGTAGTATGTTTCGGGCCTGCAGCACGTCTTTTTGTCCGTTCGGGTCTTAGAAGACCGGAAGCTGTGTGGTTCATAAAAACATGTTCTTACTCAATATCAAGCCACGATTATTATTTTTATTTTAAATCGTATAATGTCGGACTTTTTTTGTCGTCTGTGAGGAAAAGAAACGGCTCAGAGCCTCAGGATACTGACATCTGTGTTTTTTAAAATCTTTTTTTCCTTCTAATTTGTTATTCTTTTCAAAATAACACACTGTTATTTACTCACCAATAATACACAATTATCCTTGCTTTTATTTATTGGTTTAATTCCATAATCTCTGTCAGGAACTGAACTGAAATGCCTATAAGGGACATTTCGAGCATCATTGCGATACACAGCCACCGAACTGATTACCCAAGATCCTCAGATATGGTTTAAGCTCGCTGATTGGATGTTTTAGCCGCAATGCATGTAGGGATATGTCTTTAATGCGATATGAAATCCGAAAAACAATTAAACACTTTATTCCGAGTGTTCTTGCTTTTCTCTTTGAAAGTCATCAGAGAGTGGGTTGTAATATGTGGAGATTATCCAGCTGAACTAAACGTTTAAGTATCATGAACGTTGATATTATTTTCTGACATTATCCAAAATCACATGGAGGAATCCCATTGGACCAGGGAGATGCTGCCTTCAGGGACCAACAAAGAACTGCACTTTGTCTCTGAATGTAAACACTGACCGGTGCCAGGACGTCTCCGGCGTAGCGTTTCAGAGGTGGAGGGCGGCGGCGCCGGTGAGGTGGAGGTCGTCTCCTCAACTCTCTGGATTTGTGCTTCTTCACGTGTTTCTTCTGTTTTTTGTATGCAGCTGGAAAGTATCGAAAGGGGAGATACAAATAAAGTGTAAGTATGACATCACAGGATAACTTTTTGAGCTGAACATCAGCAGGAGAGGACTCTTTAAAGTAGAGACACTACATACTGATATACACCTGAACATCAGCAGGAGAGGACTCTTTAAAGTAAAGACACTACATACTGATATACACCTGAACATCAGCAGGAGAGGACTCTTTAAAGTAGAGACACTACATACTGATATACACCTGAACATCAGCAGGAGAGGACTCTTTAAAGTAGAGACACTACATACTGATATACACCTGAACATCAGCAGGAGAGGACTCTTTAAAGTAGAGACACTACATACTGATATACACCTGAACATCAGCAGGAGAGGACTCTTTAAAGTAGAGACACTACATACTGATATACACCTGAACATCAGCAGGAGAGGACTCTTTAAAGTAGAGACACTACATACTGATATACACCTGAACATCAGCAGGAGAGGACTCTTTAAAGTAGAGACACTACATACTGATATACACCTGAACATCAGCAGGAGAGGACTCTTTAAAGTAGAGACACTACATACTGATATACACCTGAACATCAGCAGGAGAGGACTCTTTAAAGTAGAGACACTACATACTGATATACACCTGAACATCAGCAGGAGAGGACTCTTTAAAGTAGAGACACTACATACTGATATACACCTGAACATCAGCAGGAGAGGACTCTTTAAAGTAGAGACACTATACACTGATATACACCTGAACATCAGCAGGAGAGGACTCTTTAAAGTAGAGACACTACACACTGATATACACCTGAACATCAGCAGGAGAGGACTCTTTAAAGTAGAGACACTACATACTGATATACACCTGAACATCAGCAGGAGAGGACTCTTTAAAGTAGAGACACTACATACTGATATACACCTGAACATCAGCAGGAGAGGACTCTTTAAAGTAGAGACACTACATACTGATATACACCTGAACATCAGCAGGAGAGGACTCTTTAAAGTAGAGACACTACATACTGATATACACCTGAACATCAGCAGGAGAGGACTCTTTAAAGTAGAGACACTACATACTGATATACACCTGAACATCAGCAGGAGAGGACTCTTTAAAGTAGAGACACTACATACTGATATACACCTGAACATCAGCAGGAGAGGACTCTTTAAAGTAGAGACACTACATACTGATATACACCTGAACATCAGCAGGAGAGGACTCTTTAAAGTAGAGACACTACATACTGATATACACCTGAACATCAGCAGGAGAGGACTCTTTAAAGTAGAGGCACTACATACTGATATACACCTGAACATCAGCAGGAGAGGACTCTTTAAAGTAGAGACGCTACATACTGATATACACCTGAACATCAGCAGGAGAGGACTCTTTAAAGTAGAGACACTAGATACTGATATACACCTGAACATCAGCAGGAGAGGACTCTTTAAAGTAGAGACGCTACATACTGATATACACCTGGACATCAGCAGGAGAGGAACTCACCTTCTTTGTGTGAAAATCCTCTGGCTGTGAACCTCCACTGCACGGCTCCACCAATCAAAGCGAGGATTGGCCCCAGCCCAGCGATGCCCCAGTTGAACCAGCAGAGGGGTTTAACTGGGTTCCCAGTGAACACATCAAACAGCTGATCCAGCAGTGTGGCCCCTCCCAGCAGGAGGTCCAGGCTGAGCAGCACGACGGCGGATCCCAACACCGACGTGTAGGCGATGATCAGGACCTTCTGCCAGCGAAGAGTCATCAGGGCCACGATCAGGCCTGAAGCCAGCACCACGCTCAGGGGGCCCAACACTGGCCCCGGGCTGTGGAAATGAGCCAGCAGCAACAGGGGCCCCACGGAGAGCAGGGCCCCCAGCTGCAGGCCGCTGAGAAGGAGCCCCAGCGGAGGCACCAGGAGGGCCATCAGCCCCGTGAGGAGCCCGATCCCCAGCCCCAGAACCAGCCTGGTCCCTGGGCAGAGGTCGGCCATCAGAGGAGGGTCCAGGTGGAGCAGCGGGAGAGAGACGGAGCCACAGAGGAAGCCACAGAGGAACATGGCCGCCTTAAAGCAGCGGTATCCTGAGGAGGGGGGGGGGGGGGGGGGACTAATGAAGTCATTCTGATTCTGATTAGTGATATAAATGCATACTGTGTATTCTATGTGCACATTATTAAGATATGTGCACACTGTGGCTCAGTGGATAGAGTGCTGGACTTTGAATCTCGGGTACCAAGTTCGAGTCCCACTGCAGTCAGCATGTCGTTGTGTCCCTGAGACACTTCCCACCACAGAATGCCCACAGTACTGAATGTATGTAAGTCGCTTTGGATAAAAGCATCTAACAAATTACATGTAATATGTTTAGATTTTTTTCACTTTTTATTCTGACTTTTTTCGCCAATTTAAACTTTTTCTCAGACCTTTTTCAATTTTTGCATTTTTTTCTTCCTCAGAAATAACTATTTTTCCAAATGACTTTTCTCCTAGAAATTTTTTTTTGTTTTGTTTATGTTTCTCATATTTTTCCGAATTTCCTTTTTTTTTAAATCTGATTTTAAAAAGAATTTTCTCTACTTTTTACATTAAATCATTTTCTTTGATCAGATTTCCGACTTCACGACGAATTTCTTCTCAGAATTGCCTTTTTCCCAGATATCTGAATAATTTTTGAAAATTCTTATTCTTTTATCTTTTCTTTCTTAAAAAGTGTTATTTTTATAATTATATAAGTTCTTTTTTTAAGTAGTACTGTTGTTACATGATTAACTTGAAGCAGCGGTACCCTGAGGAGAGAGGGGATACAAATGAGATTATGTCTGTCACTTTATCTGTGTAATTGTATTGTGATATCAATACAGTATACTGCATAATGTAGTACAATTTGAACATTATTAATATATGATTGGTTAAAATAATTGTGTTGCACTTTTTACTTTCACTGTTTTTCCTCCGAACTTTGACCTATTTCTGACTTTTTTCTTTTATTTCTGACTTTTATAATCATAACTTTTCTTTTTTAATTTTGACTTGTTTCGCCGATTACATTTTTTCTCTCAGATTTCGGACTTTTTTTCCACAGAATTATTATTTTCCCCTAAAATTAGGTATTGAACTTTTTTCTCGGAATCGACTCTTACTAGATTTCAGACCTTTTCTTTCATATTTTTTACTTTTTTTGTTAGAAAAAAATAACAAATTTCCAAATTATTTCTTAGAACTTTTTCTTTCTCATATTTTTGAGATTTTTCAGAAATCATTTTCTTTTCCAATATCGTTTTTTTTCCTCAGAATTCATATTTCTTTCTCGACTTTTTAACTTTCTTTCTCAGATATTGTTTTTTAAATCAGATTTTTGACTTTACTCAGTCATTTTATTTTCTGATGACTTTTTATAGTAAAATTCTTATTTTTTACAATTAATCCTTTTTCTTCTTAAAGAGTTGTATTATTATTATAATTAATTATTATTTGAATTGTATGATTTACTTTAATATTTTTTTTGAATAATGGTTACTATTATTACTATTTATAATTATAATAATAGCTGTCAAATGACAAATTAACAATGAATGCATATCAAATGTGTATATTTAATAATAGCCATAGTATTGATACAGATTAAGCAGCCAGTCCTTACTGCAGTATTTTTGTGTTTACACTACATTTACTTTAGCTGACGCTTTTATCCAAAGCGACTTACAATAAGTGCGTTCGACCAAGAAGATACAACCTTGAAGAAAACAGAATCATAAAGTACATCAGGTTTCATAGAGCCAAACACTTCAAGTGCTACTCAGCTGGCTTTAGAGAAGCCAGTCCTTCATTAGTATATACAGTAAGTGCTTTGTTTGTAATTGTTATGAGGACATACCTATGAGCAGGTATACGAGTCCTGCAGAGATGCCGGCGGAGCAGAGGATCATGGGTAAGACTTCCTGCTTGATGTTATCCTGCAGAGAACACATGTGGCCCCGAGCAGCGAGGGCCCCGGGCTCCTGGGGGACATACAGCCAGACGGCCATCTTTAGAGGATTATTATTATCTCCTGTTTGGTCGCTCTGTGTTCATGAGAGGGTTAAAGTGGGACGTCCTGCAGGAGGAGGAACTGAGCTGCTACCTGCAGAGAGAGGAGGCATATTAAGGGCTTTAGAATAAACATACTTAGTTAACACACAAATATAAACAGTATTTACATGTTATTTTCAAGCCTGCTAACTTCAGAGTTGTTTATATTTGGAACATCCTGGGGGGTAATCCTTCAAATATTCCTTTTATTCACAAACATGCAAGAGGATTTGGCTTTTCCCCATGTGCCAGTTTCCAGCCTCTGTTTCCTGGATGTTTTGTTAAAGAACAGGAAGCAGGCGAGGACGCGACCTCATGGCTTATTGTCACTCCCTTTTAATGTTCTCAGCATGTGGTTAAGAGCTCAACACTATCACAGAAACAGCTAAATACAACATGTTCTGACAGCTAATGAAGGAAGAACTACTACTGAATGAAACTAGAAATACTATCAGGTTAAAGTCCTGCAAATATCTGTTAAGTCATTATCCATCGACACTGATTGAGCTTATATTGATAAAGGTATTGCCGTATTTATATTTAAATACCTCTTTAATCTTCAATTCTACACAAGCAAAGTGGCAAAACATTATTTGCTTCAGGTGGCAAAGAAAATATAATCAGGTCTAGTTCAGCTATAACAACTTGCAGGAGAATATTGTGTACATGTGACCATGCCATTCTCAAAACCTAAAGCTCATATATAAACAACAGACTCCCGGCTGCTAAACAATAAATACAAAAATCTAATTTACACTCGATTGTAAATCATAAATCAACTTGGAAAAGTACAAAAGTATGAACAGTACATTAAAGCATGAAAACAGTAGAGCCAGGATAACTACAAGTACCTTAGAAATATTGTGATTCGTTTCATTCGTCAAATTGGCTTGCGGTTGAGAAACGTCTGCAATCTCGTGTTATCACTTTACTCAGAAATGTCCAATTTAGCAAAAAAACACTGTACTTTTATGATCAAATAGTTTACACAAGAGACGAGCACGACCGTAAGACAGTCAGGCCATCTTCTGGCACCTAAACCCGGGACAAATCTTCTGTGACGTATAGAGCTATAAAGGAATGGAACTCATTGCCAAACTACCTCGCTGACAGAGTCCAGAGCCTCTTTCAACAAGAGATGGAAGTGCCATCTACAATCGAGCATGTACTCTTGTGAGCTGTGAACCCTAATTGAATTGTATTTCATGCTTTGTACTGATGGGTGTCTTGTGCACTCATCCTTGGCTGAGTTTGATGTTGAAAGTGGATGACATTGTTGATGATCTTGTTAATGATGTCAGGACTTATGTCTTGAATGTTCTTGTATTATTGTTGTATTGTTTTAAGTGTCGGGCCCCAGGAAGAGTGGCTTTTGTCAAGAGCAAAAGAAGAAGAAGAATCGGAGGGATGAAACCCTCTTTAATGGCCACACATGCAGAGCACACAGCACACAGTGAAATGTGTCTTTTAACCCATCCTAGCACAAGGAGTCTAGGACCAGGAGGCTAGCACCAGGAGGCTAGAACCAGGAGTCTAGAACCAGGAGTCTAGCACCAGGAGTCTAGCACCAGGAGGCTAGAACCAGGAGTCTAGAACTAGGAGTCTAGTACCAGGAGTCTAGCACCAGGAGGCTAGAACCAGGAGTCTAGAACTAGGAGTCTAGAACCAGGAGTCTAGTACCAGGAGTCTAGCACCAGGAGTCAAGAACCAGGAGTCTAGCACCAGGAGTCTATAACCAGGAGTCTCGCACCAGGAGTCTAGAACCAGGAGTCTAGCACCAGGAGGCTAGAACAAGGGATCTAGCACCAGGAGTCTAGTATCAGGAGTCTAGCACCAGGAGGCTAGACCCAGGAGGCTAGAACAAGGATCTAGCACCAGGAGTCTAGTATCAGGAGTCTAGCACCAGGAGGCTAGCACCAGGAGGCTAGAACAAGGGGTCTAGCACCAGGAGTCTAGTACCAGGAGTCTAGTACCAGGAGTCTAGCACCAGGAGTCTAGTAACAGGAGTCTAGCACCAGGAGTCTAGTAACAGGAGTCTAGCACCAGGAGTCTAGAACCGGGAGTCTAGTACTAGGAGTCTAGTAACAGGAGTCTAGCACCAGGAGTCTAGAACCGGGAGTCTAGAACTAGGAGTCTAGTACCAGGAGTCTAGCACCAGGGGTCTAGCACCAGGAGTCTAGCACCAGGAGGCCAGAACCAGGAGTCTAGAACTAGGAGTCTAGAACCAGGAGTCTAGCACCAGGAGTCTAGTAACAGGAGTCTAGCACCAGGAGTCTAGCACCAGGAGTCTAGTACCAGGAGTCTAGCACCAGGAGTCTAGTACCAGGAGTCTAGCACCAGGAGTCTAGAACCGGGAGTCTAGTACCAGGAGTAGTGGGCAGCTATTGTACAGCGCCCGAGGAGCAATGGGAGTGAGGGGGGAAGGGGGTTGACTGGTGCCTTGCTCAAGGGCACCACAGCAGGGCAGGAGGTGAACTGGGACCTCTCCAAGTAGCAGTTCACACTCCATATTTAGGTCTGACTGACATATATACTGACTGAGCCACTGCCGGTAAAGCTAATAAAGCTAATGGGGATCCTAAATAAACATGTAGGCAAATAAAGTCAAAGAAATCCAAAGCTTTTAGAATGATGACGAAAAAAGAATTGCTCTCCTTAAAAATGATACCTTAGTCACTTTCCTCCGCTGGTTAGCATCACGTAGAAAACTCAGTATATACTTGAACCCGAGTGACACAGTGACGTGTTTACCTGCCGGCCTAACCTCTCAGCACATCTGCAGCAGATTTAGCTCCTGTCTGTTCTCTGAAACACACAAACACACTTTCTGACACCTTCACACATAGTACTGCCGATATCATCAGATACTTCTAACTGGAATGACACAAACACACTTTCTCTGAAACGGCACGTACCAAGTTAAACATTCCCCGCTCAACATGCAATAAACACAGATAGAGGTTGAGAGCAATGAAGTGTGTGAGGCTTACCTGCAGTGAGGCATGTCTTCACAGACAGGAAGTGAGCGTCTTCAGGTAAGTGTTTTCCAGCAGGATCTGCTGCTCCTCGGTCCGGCTCTCACCATCTGCTGCCAAGTGCAAGGCCGACCTGCTGCTCCACTACCCATGATGCACCCCGAGCTGCATCATCCCATCAGAGCTTTGTCTTTAACACGTCGCCTTTGATT
Source organism: Harpagifer antarcticus (assembly GCA_902827135.1). Classification (NCBI taxonomy): domain Eukaryota; kingdom Metazoa; phylum Chordata; class Actinopteri; order Perciformes; family Harpagiferidae; genus Harpagifer; species Harpagifer antarcticus. Next base: position 79,865 of record CADEHL010001434.1, read on the forward strand.
AGGCTTTAAGTTGGCTGGAGGTAAACGGATATAAGACCTCGTTTTAACCCCTCAAATCCCTTTAACTCTCGGACTTTCCTGAAGATCCTTTATTTCTATTTTCCACCTCTTCTGATAACACTGATTTTAATATTTGATGTTATGTACAAATGTATTCTATCTATTTCTGGTCTGAAATGTTTTTTATTTGACTTTTTCAATATGAATTCTGTCCGCTTACTGTTTCTAAATGACTTTGTGCTGCCTTGCTTGAATGTAAGGTGCTTCACAAATATAGTCATATAATTATACTTATATAAATATAACCTTTTAACACAATATTATTTCTGATTATTAATTTTACAGCCCTTAGAATTAATGTTTTAATCATCATTCTATAATAAAACACAATACTTTGATTTCTTTATCAGTTTAATGCACACGACATTTTGCAGATCATTTTGAGAGAGTATTTTTTACAGTGTGGTACGAGTATTTTAACAGCAGTAAAGAATTAAAAAACCCTCTTTATAAACTAAATAAATTCATTATGAAATACTCACATCTTAAAGAGAAAGGGTGCACCTTCATAAACGTACAGTACACTGGTGTATATCAACTTATAAGAATAAGAGATTATTAATAACTAAAAAGTTGTTGTTGTTGAGTGAGCGCCGTAACGCTGTTGGGGAGCAAATCAGCGATGTAAACGGTGACGTCATGACGCAGCAGCACCAGTCGGGCTCTGGGCGGTGTGAACAGAAAAGGGAAACCGGAGCTGAACCAGAAAAGCTCCCGCTCGGAGCTAGAAGGGGAAAAGCGCTGGTGTGAGAGCCGCATCAGAGAGAAATTCAAACCAACTGGAGAGCGTTCAGTCGACACAAGATAGAGCTATAAATAGCATTAAGTCGACGAAGAATGATTTAAAACTACTCTGATGATTAATGAAGTCAAAAGTATATTTGTACGCAATTTACGCTGTTTTTAAATAATATTAAAGTAAATATCTTTGGGTTTGATTCTGACAAAACAAGTCATTAAAAGACATCACATTGACATTATTCACTAGAATACATTTTATAAAACAATAGAAAAGAACCTGCAGATGATTGGAGGTACTTGTTGGTTGCCGCCCTGACACCAAACCATAGCTTCTGTTTCTGATGACTTGCTTAAAGGTGATTAAAGTTCGGAGGAGGATGACTCATCAGAAACACAACGTGGCGACGCCCCGCTGACGTCAGCATTATTACAACGCTGGAGTTGAATTAAAAACCCCTGATAGTTTTATGATTAGGGTTTCAGACAGTGAGAATAACAGTTTCCCAAACACGCCGTCTAGATTTGAGTGCACTCTAAAGGAAACTCAAAGGCCTTCACCCATCAGTCTGCATGTAGGTTGAACACAGAGAAGATAGATACAGGGAGCAGAGATGCTGCATCAGAGGAGAGGACAGACTAAGACCATCTTTCTGTTTACTTTAAAGACTAAGAAGAGACATCTCATCACGGTTTAAAAACACTAAACGTACAAGCTTTAGGTTTGCAAGGGTCCACAGTAAGGAGATTGATAAGTCCATACACACATATGTATCTGTACTTTAAACAAGGCATCTTATTGTGAGTATAGGTCTCTGTTAGACTGTTGCAGTGTGCACTCATTCAGGGACAAAGTGTGCAAATTAGTTACGGCTATTAAATCCACTGCATTACATTCAATGTAAAACATATATTGTCCCAGGGAAGGGGAACTATTTTATCATCTTATCTTAAAAAAACAAACTGCAAGGATCCATAAATCTTATTTTAAAAAGGCCTCTGCAGCTGTTCAGGCTTCAATCTATAACAGTAGCATGCTCAGGATGTAGAACTCATATAAAGATATGTAAATGGTGCTAGTATCAATCCCATTGCAGTGGAGCTTTGTGACTAAAGCTTGTACTTCTACCCTAATTAGATGTGTATTAGCCTCGTGTTCCTGCAGGTAGACGGTCTGTTGTTCTCAGGGTTAGCATGAGGCTCTGCTGCATCATCATCTGGCCTCTGCAGTGATAAATATAACTCCTGTTGTCTTCGCCCCCCCCCCCCCCCGCCCCCCCCTTACTTTGGTGTTCGTGGTCAAATTTGACCGGTCCTGTTTTAACACAAAAACATTAAACATCACCACATTTGATTTCACACCCTTTCAAACTGTACATACTGTATCAGAGTACTGGTGTACATGAAACACTGCAGTAGATATACAAAGAACAGACACTGAACATGTGTGCCAGGTGTGATCCATGTGGGGGGATGGGCACATAAGAGCGGGAACACATCTAGTGTGTGTGTGTGTGTGTGTGTGTGTGTGTGTGTGTGTGTGTGTGTGTGTGTGTGTGTGTGTGGCCTAGCATTACTATACTTGTGGGGACCTAAATCTGTTTACTCGCCTCCCATTATGGGGACAAATTGGAGGTCCCCATAATGGGAATCATTCATTTTAGGGTGAAGACTTGGTTAGGGTTAGGGTTAGAGATGTGTTAGTTATGGTTAAGGTTAGGATAGGACATGCTGACTGCAGTGGGGTTTGAACCTGTGACCACCTGATCCGAACACTAACGCTCAACCCACTGCACCACACGCAATTGTACACTCTTTAAATACAAATATATCCTTCCACTGTGCTGTGCGTCGGCAACTGTGTGAAATGTTTTTTGTTAGCTTAGATATTTATGTTCCACTTCCTGTTTTATTTTGTATTCACCTTGTCTCGTTCCTGGTTCCTTTTCTTCCTGCCTTGGTTCTTTTTTCCCGCCATCGTCAGTGTCTGCCCCGCCCCTGATTGTTTCCACCTGTGTCCACTTTCCTCGTGTATAATAGTGTCCTGTCTCCCTTTGTTTGTTGCCAGATTGTCTTGTGTCTTATGCCAACATCTCCAGCGGTTTCCTATTGCATCTAGTTACAGCCATTGTCCACATCTATCGTTACGGACCCTACACACGGCGGCGTGCGTTGCCGCTTCAACGCTTCTGCCCATTCACTTTGAATGGGGTGACGTCACGATTCGCCGAACTGCATTGTGGGAGCAAAGCGTAGCTTCTCTCGCGGTGCTCGCGGAGGCGTCAGCCAATCGAATCATATGCCAGTGCAAGCTCTAGCCAATCAAACCGCGTGCTTGTGTGTCTGGGGCGGGAGATTCATGTGATTGGTTGTTGGTCGAGTTCCAGCCCCTCCCGCCGGCAAGCGACAACGCACGCCGCTGTGTGTAGGGGCCGTTATAGTTAGGTGAAGATCAGGTATTAGTCTAGGATTTAGTTAGGTAAGCATTAGATTAGATTATTAAGTATTTTTGTATTGTAATTACTCTTCATGTAAAGACTCGACTTGTACTTGAATCCCGTGTCTGCCTTCGTGCTTTGGGTCCACTCCTTGCACACCTGTGACACACTGCCTCTCTGAGCTGAATGTCATTCACACATGATAAACATTGGTCATGATGCACTCATGTACATTCCCAAAGATATTGATCGTTGTGTAATTGGGATTGTGGGAAACTGTATTTCGATCTCTCCGTCTCACACACAAACGGAAAGATTGACAATAAAGTTGACTTTGACTTTTGATAAAAGACACGTGCATGAAGGCTTCAGCGGACGTGCAAAGCGTTCGTCTCTGAAAACACTCTGATATTGATCTGTGGTCATCAGTGTGCTCGACATGCAGTCGCTGTTATATGTATGTGTGTCAGTTAGTGGTGGGATAGTGGATAGTGGATAGTGGGCTGAAGATCGGAAGGTTGTGAGTTCAAATCCCGCCAGGAACACCACCACTAGTGTGCCCTTGAGTAAGGCACTTAGTCCTTAGTTACTCCAGGGAGAATGTCCCTGTAATTGGTAATTGTAAGTCGCTTTGGATAAAAAGCGTCAGCTAAATGAAATGTAATGTAAACACGAAGAGCCCAGGAAACCAGCCTGAGAGCTATAGAATAACCCCGTGTGTGAACTTCAGAGATCAAATGAGCTGCAGGCCTTTGGTTCTGCTTCTGCAATGATTGCTAACTGTGTGTGTGAGTGTCCTCTCCGTCTCTGCGTGAGAGGAGCTCTGCTTGAATAATACTCTCTGCAGACATTAGAGGTATTATCCTGCAGCGGTGTTCATGCATACGTCCTCTGAGTTAAGCCTCCTATTGGCACCATGTGTAGAACACCTGTTCAACTAGCAGAGTGTCTCTGATATGCTTTCATGCATTTAAACTATACATTATAAAAGGAATCATGAGAGGTGTATCTTCTGTTAGTTACAGCGGTGGGAAGTACATTTACTCAAGTACTGTACTTAGTTACTTTAAGTATATTTTTATGAGAATACTTTTCTACTTTCACTCGAGTAACATTTTGAATGCAGGACTTTTACTGTAACAGAGTATTCCTACACTCTGGTACTTCTACTTTTACTAAGTACAAGATCTGAGTACTTCTACTTTACTCAAGTACAAGATCTGAGTATTTATACTTTTACTCAGATCTGAGTACTTCAATTTTTACTCAAGTACAAGATCTGAGTACTTCTACTTTTACTAAGTACAAGATCTGAGTACTTCTACTTTTACTCAAGAAACAGATCTGAGTACTTCTACTTGCACTCAAGTAACAGATCTGAGTACTTCTACTTTACTCAAGAACAAGATCTGAGTACTTCTACTTTACTCAAGTAACAGATCTGAGTACTTCTACTTTTACTCAAGTAAGAGATCTGAGTACTTCTACTTTTACTCAAGTAAGAGATCTGAGTACTTCTACTTTTACTCAAGTAACAGATCTGAGTACTTCTACTTGCACTCAAGTAACAGATCTGAGTACTTCTACTTTTACTCAAGAACAAGATCTGAGTACTTCTACTTTACTCAAGTAACAGATCTGAGTACTTCTACTTTTACTCAAGTAAGAGATCTGAGTACTTCTACTTTTACTCAAGTAACAGATCTGAGTACTTCTACTTTTATTCAAGTACAAGATCTGAGTACTTCTACTTTTACTCAAGTAAGAGATCTGAGTACTTCTACTTTTACTCAAGAAACAGATCTGAGTACTTCTACTTGCACTCAAGTAACAGATCTGAGTACTTCTACTTTTACTCAAGAACAAGATCTGAGTACTTCTACTTTACTCAAGAAACAGATCTGAGTACTTCTACTTGCACTCAAGTAACAGATCTGAGTACTTCAACTTTTACTCAAGAACAAGATCTGAGTACTTCTACTTTTACTCAAGTAACAGATCTGAGTACTTCTACTTTTACTCAAGTAACAGATCTGAGTACTTCTACTTTTACTCAAGTAACAGATCTGAGTACTTCTACTTTTACTCAAGTACAAGATCTGAGTACTTCTACTTTTACTCAAGTACAAGATCTGAGTACTTCTACTTTTACTCAAGTACAAGATCTGAGTACTTCTACTTTTACTCAAGTAACAGACCGGAGTACTTCTACTTTTACTCAAGTACAAGATCTGAGTACTTCTACTTTACTCAAGTAACAGATCTGAGTACTTCTACTTTTACTCAAGTAAGAGATCTGAGTACTTCTACTTTTACTCAAGTAAGAGATCTGAGTACTTCTACTTTTACTCAAGTAACAGATCTGAGTACTTCTACTTTTATTCAAGTACAAGATCTGAGTACTTCTACTTTTACTCAAGTAAGAGATCTGAGTACTTCTACTTTTACTCAAGTAACAGATCTGAGTACTTCTACTTTTATTCAAGTAACAGATCTGAGTACTTCTACTTTTACTCAAGTACAAGATCTGAGTACTTCTACTTTTACTCAAGTAACAGACCGGAGTACTTCTACTGTTACTCAAGTACAAGATCTGAGTACTTCTACTTTACTCAAGTACAAGATCTGAGTATTTATACTTTTACTCAAGATCTGAGTACTTCAACTTTTATTCAAGTAACAGATCTGAGTACTTCTACTTTTACTCAAGTACAAGATCTGAGTACTTCTACTTTTACTCAAGTAACAGATCTGAGTACTTCTACTTTTACTCAAGCACAAGATCTGAGTACTTCTACTTTTACTCAAGTAACAGACCGGAGTACTTCTACTTTTACTCAAGAACAAGATCTGAGTACTTCTACTTTTACTCAAGTAACAGATCTTAGTACTTCTACTTTTACTCAAGTAACAGATCTGAGTACTTCTACTTTTACTCAAGTAACAGATCTGAGTACTTCTACTTTTACTCAAGTACCAGATCTGAGCACTTCTACTTTTACTCAAGTAACAGATCTGAGTACTTCTACTTTTACTCCAGTAACAGATCTGAGTACTTCTACTTTTACTCAAGTACAAGATCTGAGTACTTCTACTTTTACTCAAGTAACAGACCGGAGTACTTCTACTTTTACTCAAGTACAAGATCTGAGTACTTCTACTTTACTCAAGTAACAGATCTGAGTACTTCTACTTTTATTCAAGTAACAGATCTGAGTACTTCTACTTTTACTCAAGTAACAGACCTGAGTACTTCTACTTTTACTCAAGAACAAGATCTGAGTACTTCTACTTTTATTCAAGTACAAGATCTGAGTACTTCTACTTTTACTCAAGTAACAGATCTGAGTACTTCTACTTTTACTCAAGTAACAGACCTGAGTACTTCTACTTTTACTCAAGAACAAGATCTGAGTACTTCTACTTGCACTCAAGTAACAGACCGGAGTACTTCTCCCACCTCTGGTTAGTTATATGACATTAAAGTGTTTATAATACACAAACTCTTAGGCAACAAGAAATAATGAGTGAATAAGATGCGCCTCCGGGCTGCAGCCGGACAAAATGAATGATTGAAATGAATATTACATACTTATTGTTTTCTCAGGGTTGTATTAGAAGGCACCCCCCTCGTTTCAGGGGACACACCACCTGGAAGTTAACATGTAATCAAATATGATAAACAAAGGATGTCCACAGTGATGGCGGTTTTTCCATCTCTTCCGAGGAAAAGCGATTTAAAAAACGCACAGTCATTAAATCACACATTTCTCTGAAGGTACAAAGCTCTACTGCATTTATGACACACATCTGGGCGGTTCTAAACTTTTGTGCAGAAAATGTACAACTTTAAAAGTATTCTTTCAGGAGGCAACAACCCTTCATACGCAACATTAAATACAAAGAAGTAAACGGTGGGCGTCCTGCAATGCAAATCCATATTTAGTATCTGGAAATGAAACGATGTTTGAGGCTATAAATACACACCTGATGGATCTGTCTGTGTCCTATGAGCGGCTGTGTGTCAGAGATATGAGTCGAGATGTTTAAATCTTCCGACTCATTTATTCTGCAGCATTAATGATTTCTTCAGGTGAAAACCGTCTGGTGTTTGAGACGCCGCTCGCTGTGCAACCATAAAGACTCACACAGAGATGTCTCAGGGATCGATGTTCATACATGTGTTTTTCCATCAATGCTGTGTTGTAAAATGTGTGTGTTAGTCATATGTCCCTGGAGAAGGAAGAGGAGGGGTTTCTGTGTGTTTGTGTCATAATAACCATTACATGTGAGGTGTGTCATGCTCTGCTGAAAACACATGTTTATAAGCGTTTACCTCAGAACCTATAGGTAAATGTGTCCCTACTTTAAAGAGTCTTTTCTCTACTTTAAAGAGTCCTCTCCTGCTGATGTTGAGCTGTATATCAGTGTGTAGTGTCTCTACTTTAAAGAGTCCTCTCCTGCTGATGTTCAGGTGTATATCAGTATGTAGTGTCTCTACTTTAAAGAGTCCTCTCCTGCTGATGTTCAGGTGTATATCAGTATGTAGTGTCTCTACTTTAAAGAGTCCTCTCCTGCTGATGTCCAGGTGTATATCAGTATGTAGTGTCTCTACTTTAAAGAGTCATCTCCTGCTGATGTTCAGGTGTATATCAGTATGTAGTGTCTCTACTTTAAAGAGTCCTCTCCTGCTGATGTTCAGGTGTATATCAGTATGTAGTGTCTCTACTTTAAAGAGTCCTCTCCTGCTGATGTTCAGGTGTATATCAGTATGTAGTGTCTCTACTTTAAAGAGTCCTCTCCTGCTGATGTTCAGGTGTATATCAGTATGTAGTGTCTCTACTTTAAAGAGTCCTCTCCTGCTGATGTTCAGGTGTATATCAGTATGTAGTGTCTCTACTTTAAAGAGTCCTCTCCTGCTCATACACCTCTTTTCACCCTCTGTCTGAAACCAGAGCCCTGTTTTACTAACACACTAAAAGAGAGAAAACACCACAACAAGCATTACAAATAAATAGAATCACGTTTGGCCCTTATCCTCTCTCACCGTCAAAAGTGTTAGTCAGTCATGTTTCATGTTTATGTTGTATTGTTTTTCACTTCCTGTTTTGTTGTTGTCACGTCTCATTTTCAGGTTCCTTGACTCCCTTTCCTCATGTGTTCTCCCGCGCTCATCAGCGTCAGCCCCGCCCCTGATTGTGTTCACCTGTGTCTTGTTGTTGAGTGTTTAAAGTCCCCAGTCTCCCAGTGTTCAGTGTCAGTTCGTCTTGTCCTGTCCTCATGCCAGAACTCTGCCCATCACGGTTGCTCCTTTGGTTACCTGCCTTATTCCTGCTCCTAAAACTTATTGTAAGTTTGTTCCTCACGTTGTGAGCGTTTTTTGTTGAGCCTTATTGAAACTCTTTATTTTTGTCACCTCGCAAAGAGTGTTTTTTCTATTTGTATATCCTTTTGGCAAATAAAGTATATTACTTGCACTTTATCTCTGGCTCCTGGGTCGTGCATTTGAGTCCTTTTTCCCTTGTGTATCCAGGTTCTTAACACTCTCCATGATAACATCAGACAGAAGTATCTCAGACAGACTCACTGACTACAGCTGCCTCCTGCACAGCCCTCCATATCTCATCACATTCAGCGGAGGCTTTCATTCAAATGGATCACAGCGAGTACGCCTCCTCCATCTGATCCTGCTTCACTTCAACCTGCAGCATCAAAGCTCGCAGAAACCTCTCCAGCACTGAAGCAGCTGGATGAAAACCGTATCTATAGAAAGCATGAAACACACACACTATTGTTAGAGGGACAGAGTGTGTGTGTGTGTGTTGACATGAGGAGCCTCTCTGCTGCTTTTCTGATGAAGAGCATGAGATCATCATCAACACAGCATGCTGAGGGGTTTATGATGCGTACCGTCAATACATGCTCAGTAATATATGGAGGATTTGCTGTTCCAACACATCATCATTTAACTGAGTCTCACAGTCGGCGTTCAGTGTTCAAACTGTTAACCTGTTAAGCCCCGAGCCTGTTTTTCAGGTTTCAGGCTCGAAAATGACATTCCCAGAACAAAGGACCATATCTTAAATTAATAATCATTTTCTCAAAGTGATGATGAACCTGTGAGTTGGATGTAGAAAAGTCAGAATCAATATAGATGTTTTTTATTTTAAAGAAAATTCAGATGGAACATAGTAAAAAAACTGTTAATTATAGTGTCCGTCCAGAAAATATTTTGTTCTTATAGTGAAAACTAAAAATGTTTTAAAACGAAGCCTCTGGAGTTTCATCATTTGGTTAATTATTTTAGAAAAATGTGTTTCATTAAAATCTCAGCGACTTACGAGCAAACAGCGCAAAGCAGAGAGTAAAATCACTTTGCAAATAAATATATTGTCATAATTAATTTGCCGCATTCCTGTTTTAATATTATAATTTTTAAAGTTTATTTTTCACTGGTTAAATCCGTTGGTAATTTTTGCTTGAAAATAATGAATTAGACTTTAGTTCCACCTGGAGTAAATCCACCAGCTACCCTGCAGTCTACAAAGTACTTCAGACTAGCTGCACCTTCACCAGCTACCCTGCAGTCTACAAAGTACTTCAGACTAGCTGCACCTTCACCAGCTACCCTGCAGTCTACAAAGTACTTCAGACTAGCTGCTCCTTCACCAGCTACCCTGCAGTCTACAAAGTACTTCAGACTAGCTGCACCTTCACCAGCTACCCTGCAGTCTACAAAGTACTTCAGACTAGCTGCACCTTCACCAGCTACCCTGCAGTCTACAAAGTACTTCAGACTAGCTGCACCTTCACCAGCTACCCTGCAGTCTACAAAGTACTTCAAACTAGCTGCTCCTTCACCAGCTTTGAGAACACTTTCATGATCAATCATTATAAAACATATCAGATATATTATTCTGAAATGGACCAATCTGCACAACGAATACTTTCACTGTCTTTCACTATATTTTGATGAGAATACTTTCCTACTTTCACTTGAGGAACATTTTGAATGCAGGACTTTCACTGTAACAGAGTATTCCTACACTCTGGTACTTCTACTTTTACTCAAGTACAAGATCTGAGTACTTCTACTTTTACTCAAGAACAAGATCTGAGTCCTTCTACTTTTACTCAAGAACAAGATCTGAGTACTTCTACTTTTACTCAAGTACAATATCTGAGTACTTCTACTTTTACTCAAGAACAAGATCTGAGTACTTCTACTTTTACTCAAGTACAATATCTGAGTACTTCTACTTTTACTCAAGAACAAGATCTGAGTACTTCTACTTTTACTCAAGAACAAGATCTGAGTACTTCTACTGTTACTCAAGTACAAGATCTGAGTACTTCTACTTTTACTCAAGTACAATATCTGAGTACTTCTACTTTTACTCAAGAACAAGATCTGAGTACTTCTACTTTTACTCAAGAACAAGATCTGAGTACTTCTACTTTTACTAAAGTACAAGATATGTGTACTCTTTACGTCTCAAACTCGCCCCTTTATGAATAAACTGAGAACAAATCAAACCTGAGCAGATTCGTCTGGAATCCCAGAAAAGCTCTGAGCAATAACTACATTTTATTCTGTGGTGAAACCTCAATAAATAAACTTGACTTGGTACGACCTCTCACCTTTCAGTCTGTCTTCACTTCCTGTCACCTGAGAGGAGAAGGAGAGAGAGAGAGAATAATGATGATGATGATGAAACAAAGAGAAACAGCCAAAATGATGAAGAGAGAAACCAGAGTGTTGTTTTCCTGTGAGGACATGCTCCATCAAAGAGTCTCATGTCTGGATGAATGGAGGATATTCAGTACTCACAGGTCTTCTGGATCTTGGCTCTGATCGTCTCATCAAGTCCGATCCTGTAGGGATGAACACAATCCAACAGTTATGGATCCAGTTTAAAATAAGTGTTTGTTCTTTGAGTCAGCTTCAGAGTCCTGATCTCATGCTTTACATCCCATCATATCTTCTCTGCAAACACTACGACTGCCTGCCACAGCTCTCAGCTGCATGACAGGAAGTAACAGCCATTAGTCAAGGAACTAAAAACATCCCATCAAACACGACCTTTTCCACTCTTCTGTCAAACCCCATATGTCTGGTGGAAAGTTGATGACTTACTAAACGTGGCTTTGCATTTCCAGCTGGCCTTCTATAGTTGATGGAAGAATGAGAGAGCCTGCAGTCAGTGGGTAACATCACTGATCTGTTTCCCCAGTGAGAGAAACACCTCCCTGTGTTTCATACAATACTGCTGAACCAGCAGAGACCCCGTACTGACCTGAGGGTCTCCAGTCTGCAGTCTGGACTCTCCAGAAGATCTCTCAGCAGCTCCACATCTGAATCCTGCAGAGCGTTCTCACCCAGGTCCAGATCTCTCAGATGGAGGTTGGACTTCAGAGCTGAGGCCAGAGCAGAACAGCTGATCTCTGACAACCTGCAGTCCCTCAGTCTGAAGAAAGAAAACATGATGAGGATAAACATCTGTTTATAATCCAATCAGATGTTTCTCAACATGTAAATGAATCTGAACAGAAACATCTGTCTACTTCACAAAGGGAACTTTATCATGTGAAACTAAAATGACTTCAGATGACCTTTATTCAGACGTTATCATTTACTAAATATTAAATACATAGATTTACTTTTCACAACTAACATCTATTACAGTTCCTTTAAGAAACAGTCAGCATGTATGTCTGCAGTTCTTACTTCTTACTCTTAAAAATGAAACATGAATAAAAGGACATTTATAACTTTATGGATGTTAGTTATTAATGAATATAAATGAGGTTCAGTTACAAAGTGAACATGTGAGATCTCCCGCAGTAACAGAGAGTCAGTGAACTGACCTGAGGGTCTCCAGTCTGCAGTCTGGACTCTGCAGAAGATCTCTCAGCAGCTCCAGTCCTGAATCCTTCAGAGGGTTGAGACTCAGGTCCAGCTCTCTCAGATGGAGGTTGGACTTCAGAGCTGAGATCAGAGCAGAACAGCTGATCTCTGACAACCTGAAGCCCCTCAGTCTGAATAAAGAAAAACATGATGTAAGTTTAGAAAACAAAGTTCCTGTTTGAAATAACTCCAGGTTTAATAATCTGTTCAGAGTCAAACAGGGTTTTAATGTCAGAGATGATGCAGAAACATCCACTGATAATCTGGAACTCTAACTTTGATCAGATGTTGAACAACTCCTTCATCTCCCTCACAGCTCCTCAGTACTGACAGCATCTCCACTGACTCCTGGAGCTCAGGGTGAGTCTGTGGAAGCTCAGACTCTCTCCCTCACAGCTCCTCAGTACTGACAGCAATCTCCACTGACTCCTGGAGCACAGCTGAGTCTGTGGAAGCTCAAACTCTCTCCCTCACAGCTCCTCAAGTACTGACAGCATCTCCACTGACTCCTGGAGCTCAGGGTGAGTCTGTGGAAGCTCAAACTCTCTCCCTCACAGCTCCTCAGTACTGACAGCATTCTCCACTGACTCCTGGAGCTCAGGGTGAAGTCTGTGGAAGCTCAGACTCTCTCCCTCACAGCTCCTCAGTACTGACAGCATCTCCACTGACTCCTGGAGCTCAGGGTGAGTCTGTGGAAGCTCAAACTCTCTCCCTCACACATTCACCTTCTCTCTGTTACTCTGATCAATATTCAGTCATTAGCAGAAACGGAACAAATAATTACATTACATTGCATTTAGCTGACGCTTTTATCCAAAGCGACTTACAATAAGTACAATCGACCAGGAAGACACAACCTTGAAGAAAACAGAATCATAAAGTACATCAGGTTTCATAGAGCCAAACATTTCAAGTGCTACTCAGCTGGCTTTAGAGAAGCCAGTCCTTTATTAGTATATAAGTGCTTTGTTAGCAGTTCATTGTTCGTAATTCTATGGCTCGAAGTGGAGTCGAAAGAGATGAGTTTTCAGTCTGGAAGGTGTGTAAGCTTTCTGCTGTCCTGATGTCAATGGGGAGCTCATTCCACCATCTTGGAGCCAGGATAGCAAACCCATGTGTTTTGCTGATGGGAACTTGGGTCCACCTCGCAGCGAGGGTGCAGCGAGTCGTTTGGCTGATGCAGAGCGTAGTGCACGTGCTGGGGTGTACGGTTTAACCATGTCCTGGATGTAGGAAGGGCCAGATCCATTCGCAGCATGGTACGCAAGTACCAGTGTCTTGAAGTGGATTCTAGCAGTTACCGGAAGCCAGTGGAGGGAGCGGAGGAGCGGAGTGGTGTGGGAACATTTAATTTAAATAACAATAACATTGTATTTGTTCAAATTCATAAAATCATAAACACAAACAGATCAATATGAACTGCAGTCAGGGAACTGACCTGAGAGCCTCCAGTCTGCAGTTTGGACTCTTTAGTCCAGAACTCAGCAGCTCCACTCCTGAATCCTCCTCCAGAGGGATGCCACCCAGGTCCAGATCTCTCAGATGGGAGGGGTCAGACTTCAGAGCTGAGGCCACGACTTCACAGTCAGTCTCTGAGAGTATCCAGTCAGCAGGTCTATAATAAAACATATATTACAACATGTGTTAAAAAAAGAGGAAATATTATATTAACCTCAAGATTTGATGAAAACAGATTTGACATGTTCTGATAGACCTTTGCTGTTAGTCCATTTAATATAATATATAATAATATATTATAATAGAGTGCAAGGAGTTGTCAGTGTGATCTGATCACATGTCTGTGCTCCTGCTGTCACTGACTGTTACTAAAAGAAACAGAAATTAATGTTACGGCCTAGAGCTATTGGACCCCAAATCAAAAGACTTAGAGAGAGATGGTCCAAAACAAAAAGTTTATTTTAAGGCACTTGAGGCTCTAAGGCCTGAGGTCAGGTGCCCTCTGCCTCAGTGCAGGGTCACAGACGGGCTGCTCTGTAGGGCCTACGACGCAACGGCACGCATGGGTGGTATCGGGAACTCCCTCTCCCATCTAATGCTGGCTGTCTCCACCCTCGCTGCAGCAGGCTCCGGCCGAGCCTTCTTTGCTGGGCCTCAGTGATGCATCACTGCAGGCCTTTGCCCTAATGACTAGGGAATTGGGACGAGTTGTGCCCTTTCTGGTACAGACTCGTCGCCAGGTTTGGCTGGCCCAGTCAACACTAACGGGGACATGTAGGAGAGTCCTCCGTAGTGTGCCAGTCGTGCCAGGGGAGCTGTTTGGGTCAGCTACTCTGGAGGCACTGGAGCGTGCTGCCCAAGCTAGGCAGACCAGGCAGAAGATTCTGGGAGCCGATCTGCTAATGACGCCGGCCTATGTAACCGTCGTCACGTGGGTCACAGGTGACTTTGTTTTTATTAGGTACTCGAACTGCGCATGCGTGCGATGGACATATCCAGTGCTAAAGCACCGCCTCTCATCCGGGAGAAAAGCTGTAAACACTTAAAATAAATAGAATCAACAGTGTGAGGGTAAATTAAAATATTCATTTACAAACATACAAGGCTTTGTCTACTGAAGATCAATGCAAGGGCAGAGTTTCACTCTGTGGGGGGACAAAAGAAGCATCGTTAATCACCTGGACAAAGGACTCATTAAAGCAGAGATACCATATTTAGACACATAACTGAATATCAGCAGGAGAGGACTCTTTAAAGTAAATACATTATAGGGTTAAAATAAGATATATATGTGGTGGAATTTGTTTAAAACAGTCACCTTACACTTTTAGTTGTCCTCTCTAAATTAGATGTAAGGTTTTTTAAATGATTAGTGTTAATTAAGGGCTATTGTTATTTTGGTTTATAAGGGGATAGGAGTTCAACTTTTAAAATTTTTAAAAATGTTCTTGACCTGTATCTGATCTTGAAAAACTCTGGAAAGTACCTTTTATTTTATAATATCATGTAATTATTAAAAGTTGTTTGTTTTTTTGGTAGGGGTTAAACTAGTATATTATGTGGATAGTATATTATTAGATACTTAAACAATTAAGTTATGTTTTTTCTGTTTACAGTATGTTCCCTGTGTGCTGAAATCTACTCAAACAGAGTACTTCATGGTAGTGGTCAGCTTTTAAACACAAAGTGTATCTTTCAGTAACTTTCTCAAAGAATTTAAGCATAAATCTGTCAAATGTTCAAAACAGCCTTCAGTGAAATAGCCTCAAAATCACAAACTGCCATTAAGAGTCAGATTCTTAACGAAATCTACTAAAACAAAGTACTTCATTATCTACTTTTCAGCTTTTTTACACAAAGTGTATATTTCAGTAACTTTCTGAGAGAATTAAGCATACATTTGTCAAATGGTCAAAACTGCCTTCACTGAAATAGCCTCAAAATGACAAACTGCCATTAAGAGTCAGATGCTTGACGAAATCTAATAAAACAGAGTACTTTCATGGTAGTGGTCAGCTTTTAAAAAGAAAAGTGTATCTTTCGGTAACCTTTTGAGAGAATTAAGCATAAATCTGTCAAATGTTCAAAACAGCCTTGTTTTTCACTGAAATATCGTAAAAATCACAAAACTGGCTGAAACTGTACATTGAATTCGAGAAATTACAGCACAGAGTTTTCTATTACGACACAAATAGTATAATCTATGTGACAAGACAGGGGGGAGACTCCACTGCCCATGGAGGTTTATCTGGGGGATCCCTAAAAGTTATGCTTACCAGACCAAAAATCAAAAAGGTTGGAATGCGTGTGAAAAGGGGTTACACAAACGCATCCCAACCTTTTTTGATTTTTGGTAATGTAATTTCATCCAATTCACTGTACAGTTTCAGCCAGTTTGTGATTTTGAGGCTATTTCAGTGAAGGCTGTTTTGAACATTTGACAGATTTATGCTTAATTATCTCAGAAAGTTACCGAAAGATACACTTTTGTGTTTAAAAAGCTGACCACTACCATAAAAGTACTCTGTGTCAGGAGATTTCGTCAAGCATCTGACTCTTAATGGCAGTTTGTCATTTTGAGGCTGAAAAAATGAAAGTACTGGAGACTGCCCCTGTCTTGTCACATAGATTATACTATCTGTGTCGTAGTAGAAAACTCTGTGCTGTAATTTCTCCAATTCACTGTACAGTTTCAGCCAGTTTGTGATTTTGACGCCATTTCAGTGAAACAAGGCAGTTTTGAACATTTGACAGATTTATGCTTAATTCTCTGAAAATGTTACCGAAAGATACACTTTTCTTTTTAAAAGCAGACCACTACCATGATAGTACTCTGTTTTATTAGATTTCGTAAAGCATCTGACTCTTAATGGCCGTTTGTGATTTTGAGGCTATTTCAGTGAAACAAGGCTGTTTTGAACATTTGACAGATTTATGCTTAAATTCTCTGAGAAAGTTACTGAAAGATACACTTTTGTGTATAAAAGCTGACCACTACCATGAAAGTACTGGAGACTGCCCCTGTCTTGTCACATAGATTATACTATCTGTGTTGTAGTAGAAAACTCTGTGCTGTAATTTCTCCAATTCACTGTATAGTTTCAGCCAGTTTGTGATTTTGACGCCATTTCAGTGAAACAAGGCTGTTTTGAACGTTGACAGATTATGTTTAAATTCTCTGAGAAAGTTACTGAAAGATACACTTTGTGTATAACAGCTGACTACTACCATGAAGTACTCTGTTTGAGTAGATTTAATTAGGATTCTGACTCTTAATGGCAGTTTGTGATTTTGAGGCTATTTCAGTGAAAACAAAGCTGTTTTGAACATTTGACAGATTTATGCTTAAATTCTCTGAGAAAGTTACTGAAAGATACACTTTCTGTTTAAAAAGCTGACCACTACCATGAAGTACTCTGTTTGAGTAGATTTCAGCACACAGGGT
This sequence comes from Harpagifer antarcticus, assembly GCA_902827135.1. Classification (NCBI taxonomy): domain Eukaryota; kingdom Metazoa; phylum Chordata; class Actinopteri; order Perciformes; family Harpagiferidae; genus Harpagifer; species Harpagifer antarcticus. The sequence continues at coordinate 96,912 of CADEHL010001434.1, forward strand.
CTCTACTGTAAACAGAAAAAACATAACATAATTGTTTAAGTATCTAATAATATACTATCCACATAATATACTAGTTTAACCCCTACCAAAAAAACAAACAACATTTAATAATTACATGATATTATAAAATAAAATAAAAAAGTACTTACCAGAGTTTTTTCAAGTTTTTTCAGATACAAGTCAAGAAAATGCATAGAGGAGGTATGGTGCTGGTTCATTAGCCCTCTCACTCTTCTTAGAATGATCCTGTGCCATTTTTAAAGTTGAACTCCTATCCCCCTTATAAACCAAAATAACAATAGCCCTTAATTAACACTAATCATTTAAAAAAACCTTACATCTAATTTAGAGAGGACAACTAAAAGTGTAAGGTGACTGTTTTAAACAAATTCCACCACATATATATCTTATTTTAACCCTATAATGTATTTACTTTAAAGAGTCCTCTCCTGCTGATATTCAGGTATGTGTCTAAATATGGTATCTCTGCTTTAATGAGTCCTTTGTCCAGGTGATTAACGATGCTTCTTTTGTCCCCCCCACAGAGTGAAACTCTGCCCTTGCATTGATCTTCAGTAGACAAAGCCTTGTATGTTTGTAAATGAATATTTTAATTTACCCTCACACTGTGGATTCTATGTATTTTAAGTGTTTACAGCTTTTCTTTGTTCACAAGCCCTACAACTAAAGAGAACATCCTTAGTTATCGCTATTAAAACCTAAATAAGATCTTTTTTTAATTAATATGAATACCCTCTTTGCAAACAGATACTTCTTTGTAGTTAACAGTTTCACAAAAACTTGAAGAGAAACATCCTTATCAAGCAGAAATCATTTAAAACAAACCCTGAATCAAATCTAGATAGGACAATAACGTTTTTAGGTGTCTTAGTGAGTGAAAATGAATGGCTGTTTTATTTAGTTTGAGCGTATTTCTTTTTTAAAAACTAAGTCCATCCCCTCGCTTCTCACCTCACAGAGAGTGTCTTAATCAACATATATATTAACATCCCTGGCTTATCTCAAACCCTCACATCAAAGGCCAACTCCAACGTGTGTGTGTGTGTGTTAATTGTTCTTAAAGGTATGGGTAGGTCATTTTGGAGAAACCATCTCGAGTGAGCTAGAATTAGAAAGTACACAACCGGGGGGAAAATCTACCACTTCCTCACAGAGCCCCTCCTCCAGCACACATGAACGCGCTCACATGACCAAAAGAGGGCACGAGATAAGTTTGTGCACAGATCTCTGGCTGTAGGCGTCTGACCCCCGCACAGCTGCGGCATTCGTTTCTTGACTGGCGCTCCGAACGGATCGCGGAAAGTTGTCACAGGCGTCTCTTGGCCATTTTTCTTTTTTTGAAAGGTGACTTGGTAAGTGGAAATTACTGTCTTTTAATTAGTCTGCATGGATTTCTATTTTCACCTAATTCCACCCCCACTGTCTGCCGGCCTCATAGCCAAAAGGAAGGGGTGGAGAAAGGGGGGAGAGGCCTGGGCTGGGGGTAGACAGTCTCACGCATAACTTCAAAGAGACACCTAGATTAACATCAAAGGCTTATAACACACCAGTGTGAAATCACACCTGCCTGTTATACACCTCACATCAAAGGGCAAAACATCAAAGGCTAATTAGATTAGACAACCCTGAGGGGACAGGGACCAGACATCATAACATCAAAGATACTGCCTTAATCAACACCTAGATTAACATCAGAGGCTTTTTTCACACCTACCTGTTATAACAACTCACATCAAAGGATTAGACTACAAAGGGGTGTGAGGGGGCAGGGGCCCAGACAACATAACTTCAAAGAGACTGCGTTAATCAACACATCAAAGAATTAGACAACAAAGGCACTACACAGGGGGGCTTTTCACACCTACCTGTTATAACACCTCACCCCTCGCATCAAAGGATCTCGAACAATGGGAGGTGGGACTTAGCTCATTAACATAATTGGGGGCGTGTCCACATGTCACTTCTTATGCATACTAATGTGATTGAAGTGGCATCCTTATTACTACTCGCCTCCATCACTCAATATGAAGAGAGGAACACTTCAGTTGAACTATTATTATAAATAAATAGAAGAACAGGGTTGTTATTTTGTTCTCAGTATTTAAAGAGCAGAAATGTTAAAGTGTTTATTTGAATAATTTAACTCCTGACCCACATTAGATCAGATGAAGAACTCATTGATTTCAGTATTATTTACATACCTTAAAAGGTATGTAAGGAGGGATTGTTAGAAATTAAAATCAATATTGAATGACGTGAATTAGTTTAAACAAACAGTAAGTTCAAAACTGTTTTATTCTGAAAACAGTTCCGGTTAAAGTCTACTTTTAAAAGCTGTATTGAGAGACGACAACAATGACCACTTCCGGTTTCACGTAAACATCGATTACAGCCGTTAAAATGCATTAAATAAAAAGTCATGAAAGAGTGTGTGAGGAGAAAAGGCGTGTGGAAGTTATACAATGACCACATAACGTCTAAATCCTCTGTTATGTGCGATATCGGACATTGGAGAAAGAGATGGGAGAACGATGTTACCAGCCGCCAATGAAGGAGGAGCGCTGGATCGATACAGACGGAGGACAACGCGACCTTAGGCACTTCTTCACCCGGCCGTCTCGAGACAACAGCTGCAGCTGTTCCCTCTCCAACTACCTTCTGTTTTTTCTATTGCCGCTATTTAATTAAAGTACCCATTTGAACAACAAATACAGCTAACACAAGTTAATCACATCCGGACTTACTTGAACTTCCTGCAGTTCCTCACAGCTGGAATCAGTCTCCGTCGTCCCTCATCTGATGTGTTGTACTTCATCAGGTCCAACTCATCCAGAACCTCCTCTGACATCTGCAGCATGTAGGCCAGAGCAGAGCAGTGGATCTCAGAGAGTCTCTCTGATCTGTTCTCTGACTTCAGGAACTCTGTGATCTCCTGATGTACTGAGTGGTCCTTCATCTCTGTCAGACAGTGGAAGATGTTGATCATCCTGTCAGGAGAGGATTCATCACTGCTCAGCTTCTTCAGGTTGCTGATGGCTCTCTGGATGGTTTCTGGACTGATGTCTGTGCGACCCAGCAGGCCTCCTAACAGTCTCTGGTTGGACTCCAGAGAGAGGCCGTGGAGAAAGCGGACAAACAGGTCCAGGTGGCCATTTTTACTTTGGAGGGATTTCTCCATGACTCCCTTCAGGAAGACACCCAGGGATGGGTAATCCTGATCTCTGCTGTTGTTAAAGTCTCTCTGCAGGAAATCCGTCAGGGATGAGTCATCTTCATCACTGCTATCAATGTCTTCGTCCCCGTCTCTCCTCAGGAAGTCCTTCAGGACCGCTGTGTCTCTGCTGGTGTAACAGTGCAACATGTAGACTGCAGCCAGAAACTCCTGAACGCTCAGATGAACAAAGCAGAAGACTGTTTTCTGGAAGATCACACTCTCTCTTTTGAAGATCTCTGTACAAACTCCTGAGTGCACCAAGGCCTCGGTGACACCAAGGCCACAGCGCTGCAGGTCTTCTTGGTAGAACATGATGTCTCCTTTCTCCAGATGTTCAAACGCCAGCCTCCCCAGCTTCAGAAGAAGCTCCCTGTCAGCCTCCGTCAGCTGCTGTTGACTTGTCTCATGTCCCTCTTCATACTTCTGCTTCTTCCTCTTGTCTGGACCAGCAGGAAGTGTGAGTACATGTCAGTGAGGGTCTTGGGCAGCTCTCCTCTCTGGTCTGTAGTCAACATGTGGTCCAGAACTGCAGCAGTGATCCAGCAGAAGACTGGGATCAGACACATGATGTGGAGGCTCCTGGAGCTCTTGATGTGAGAGATGATTCTGCTGGACAGGTCTTCATCACTCCATCTCCTCCTGAAGTACTCCTCCTTCTGGGCATCAGTGAAGCCTCGTACTTCTGTGACCCTGTCCACACACTCAGGAGGGATCTGATTGGCCGCTGCAGGTCTCCCTGAAGGAGAGCTGGATCACCAGACTGACATCTTGGTTTCCCAAACCCTCGGCCCAGTCCAGAGTGAACTTCTGCACTGAGAAGGTTTTTCCAACTCCAGCGACTCCGTTGGTCAGGACCGCTCTGATGAGAGTCTGTTGGTCAGGTGAGGCTTTAAAGATGTCCTGGCACTTGATTGGAGTGTCATGGAGGGTCTCCTTCTTGGAAGCTGTCTCCAGCTGCCTCACCTCATGCTGGGTATTAACCTCTTCACTCTGGCCTTGTGTGATGTAGAGCTCAGTGAAGATGCTGTTGAGGAGGGTTTCACTTTGATCAGTTCCTTCAGTCACACGTTCACATCTCCTCCTCAGACTGAGCCTATGTTCATCTAGAACCTCCTGCAGACCACTATCTGCTGGAAGAGAAGGAAACGTGAGAGAATGAGGGAAATGCTCTGAGAATCTAATTATAACAATAAAACAACAACAAACAGACTTAGTAATGTTTTATAAACAGCTTACTGTCTCTGCTCTACAACAGAATACCTATTCAGAAACAAAGGAACCAGGAAGAGGAATAAGACGCTGCGTGTGTTCGGCCTCTTACCTCGTACAGTTCTGGTCTGACTGGCTGTCTGCAGGCCAGCTCTGGTTCTGGATCTCTTCCCACACTGGGGACAGGAGGGGTCTCCTGATGGAGGTCTCTGCTCCCAGTATGAGGTGATGCACTGTCTGCGGAACCAGTGTCCACAGCTGGTAGAGAGTGGATCCTTCAGGACGTCCTGACACAGAGCACAGCTGGACAGCTGCTCCTCCACAGGAACACCACTCTTCCTCTTCCCTCTGTGGAGATGAACACTTTACATTAGTGGAGCTGATTCTCACCAAAGGGCAGAGCGTCACAAACGTCTCTCTCAAGACTCTTCTCCTCCAGTAGGACTCAGGTGAGGGCGCTGCACTTTTCCTTGTTCGTGTGATGTTTTGGTGTTGTTGTTGTTGTTTTGTTTCTTTCCGTTAACTGTCAGGTGGGAACTAAGTGTTTTTGTTAGTATGTTTTTGTGTTTCTCTTATTATCCTACGATGCTGTGATGTGTGGCTGTGAATAAGAACATATGAAGGACAGACCATCTGTTTATGTTTTTAGAAAGGGGCAGGTCATAGAAGATTATTTTCTGCTCCCTGCTCCTTTTCGGTCAATGGTGTGTTTATAGAGACGTGTTTTGTAAATGTTTGTTATACATTAAGTTGTGCATACCATGAACGGAACAAATACAAATGTAATGAAAGATGAAATGTGTCACGCTGCAGGAATACGCAGCGGACATGAATTTCACCTCTTCACTGTCTTGGTGTTGCCAGGCACGGATCTGAGTCTTTGCATTGACTCGACATGTAATCACACGAAGCTCTGTTATATCAGCTGATGCTAAACACAACCAGCTCACCAGGTCATCACTATCATTAATAAACATCTTTAAAATACATATCATAAACACGCCCAAGTAGTAAATCATGTTTTGGACGATATTTAGTTTCTAGTGAGTATTTATCAATATCTCTGCCATTTAAAACCATGTTATGCCACTGATACAATGATGCTATAAATGCATATTGAAATATCCTCAAATAATGTTAGCTTGCTGAACTCTGCTGCCTTTGTTCTGTACTATACTGCACACATGATATTATTACAGAACAGTTTGATATATTAGATAATATAAGAACTGGATGCTCTTCAGGTTACAGCAGGAACTCTTACTTTGTGTCTGAGGGTCCAGGTTCATTCCTGAAGTTTAAAGGTTCCTGTTTAGACCAGTCACTCTTCAGAGACAGACAGCTGGGGACTGGAGACTCTGCTCTCTGTCTGTGGAAACAACACATGTTTTAAACATCATTAGTTAATTCAGAGAGCACATTTTGACTTCTATCTGTATGTAGATTATTTACTATCGCTGATGACGCCAGGGATCAATAGTTTAAACTTTGTTACTGTACTGTTACTAAGTTTCTTTACTGGGATCATTAAAGAACAGGTTAGATTATCAGATAACATAAAAACTGGATCCTCTTCAGGTTACAGCAGAAACTCTTACTTTGTGTCTGAGGGTCCAGGTTCATTACTGAAGTTTAGAGGTTCCTCTTTAGACCAGTCACTCTTCAGAGACAGACAGCTGGAGACTGAAGATGTGTCCTCTTCCTCATCTTTTAAAACACTCATCTTCTCCAGTCTGAGAGATAAACCACGAACACTGGAGACACACACACACACACACACACACACACATTATAACACACTTGTTTAAATCTAAACCATCATAATAATAAACTTGTGTTATGATATTAGGATCATGCAGAGTCAGACAGCGATTCCTTTAAGAGAGAGAGAGAGAGAGAGAGAGAGAGAGAGAGAGAGAGAGAGAGAGAGAGAGAGAGAGAGAGAGAGAGCATGTGTGTGCGCGTGGTAGAGCGAGGGAGAGAGAGCGAGCGGTGGTGTGTTTTTGAAGTGAATGAAGCAGCAGCAAAGGTCTGTCGAGTGTCTTCAAAGTTAGATCTGTAACAAAGACCTTAATAAATGCAACGGCCTCCCAAAGAAGAGCTCGCCTGTCAGCCTTATTGAAAAGTGGGTTATTGAACCCGAAGTGTGTTGCTTCGGCCCTGGAAGACTGCAGAGAGTCACCCCTGCTTCCTCCACTACGGTCTGGGAGCCGACAGGAAAGTTTAACACTTGGTTCAAACATCAAATCAGTCAGACTTCAGACGGGCCGCTCCCCGTTTTGACTGCGCTGGGCTGTCGCATGTTATGTTGCTTTGAAGAATCATAACACAGGACATAAAACCAGTTCACACCACTTGTAGAAGTCTCTTTGGACTCTAGGACGCTGATGTTCTGACATCCAGTAAAACAGAGTAAATAATGTGTTAGAAAGCAGATCCTGGTGTTAACGCTCACCCTGTTCTCCTCCTGCTCCGTCCAGGTGTAAAATAGCGTTTGGCAATCTGACTTCATACTTGGACTTTAACCCCCTCACCTGTCTGCAGCTCCACCCTTTGTTTTATTATAAGCCTTATCAGCTGAACAGGAACAGGGACTATGTTCAGTGAGATATAAATAGAGCTAAGAACAAACTCAACAGAGTTATTGAAATAAATATATTAAAACCACAGTGTGAAAATCATCCAGTAAACATCCTGCATTCAAAACCTTACTTTAGTTAAAATGTGTAGGTATTGAAGTACTCTTGTGTTAACGGTGCATTAAATTGTTCCCTATTATATATATATATATATATATTACATTTCCCGCAACAAAGGATTCAGTCCTCGGTAGAATTCCAAGGATCCTGGACATTGGAACAGTCCTTCGGCGGGATTCGATGACGTAGCATCCTTGAAATAGTGGCTCTGGAGGAGCCTTCCTCGACATTGAGAAACACCCATAGGCCGTTTCTCAATCGCGAGGATGCTTGCTTGGTAGCACATGTCTTCAAAGTCACTTGCTTCAGAAGCGAGGCAAGAATCCTTCCTGGCATTCGGAGAAAAGGAGGGGACCAAGAACAGAGCCCTGAGGGACCCCTGTAGTTAATTGACAAGGGTCGGACTCGGACCCTCTCCAAGTTACCCTGTAGGTACGGTCTTTGAGGTATGAGGCGAGGAGGGAAAGTGCAGAGCCTGAAACTCCAAGTTCTTGGAGAGTGCGAAGGAGGATCTGATGGTTCACCGTGTCGAATGCAGCTGACAGGTCCAACATGATGATGACAGAGGAGAGGGATGCTGCTTTAGCAGTGTGCAGTTCCTCAGTGACAGCAAGGAGGGCCGTTTCTGTGGAGTGACCTGCCTTGAAACCAGACTGGTGCGGATCCAGAAGGTTGTTCTGATATAAGCTTCTGCAGTGAGGTTCATGGCTGGCGAGGCACTGGCACTGACTCTTCAGGTTTACAAATATTATATTTTGACCTAAATCAAAATATAATATTATTTTCAAAAGCTTTTTTAGTCTGATGCTTTAATTAATTTTAAACAGACAGTTCAACAGAAGGATACCCAAAAAATTTAATTTTATCATTTAAATATTGTTCTCTCTTAGTAAGATCCCATTTTCAATAAGATTGTGGTCTTACCTTGACTTGAAGATGAAGTCCATTTGCCTATCCTTCTGGACAAAAATCTCTATTACTTTTTTGTAAAAGTCCTCCTTATGTTCTTGTAGTTTCAAAAGTTTATCATAAATCTAATCTATGGATTTATGATTCGAAAATGATAAAAGTAGGGTAGACATGTGGATATTATCCGGCTGAACAAAAAGTGCATTTATCTAACAGCTACGTTTCCCACAGATCTTATTTTGAGCTATTTTCTAAAATCCTATGGAGAAATCGCATTGCTTTTTTGTAGAGGGAAGCCATGCGCAGCTTACTTCCTGGTTTTAGGACGCGTCTCTCTCCTCCTCTTCACACACCACACTTTTCGCGGCACACGTACTTACAGCCAATCAGCTCTGAATGATGTGAGATGACGTATGGTGGGGATGGCAGCTCTATGCCCCTATGGTCATTATTGTTTTGCCACACACATTAAATAGGAAAATGCATGCGCAGTGTAGTTTTTACAGTCACCGTTCACTTAGACAGTGAGAGGGAGGGGCAGGATCGGGTTTTGTCCCACATGGCTCTAAACACCTCAATCGGCACACACTGTAGACACTAATTAGAAGAACACAGACTAAAACAGCAATGAGACGAATCAGATGATTAAACATGATCTTAAAATATATTTTATATATATTTTAATTTATTTTTTGCATTTTGTTGTAATCATTATTTGTAATACTTTCTGCTGACACTAGGTGGGGCTGTGCGTAATGACCAGTCGCCACTGGTCAAACCTATAATTGTTTTCAGTATACAGCAAAAATAAAGCAATTGGCCTCGCTGTTGCAATGGTTTTGGAGGGGACTGTAACTCAGTGAACTGTAACCCGTGCCGCCCATAACATCTGCACCTTTGAAAAAAAATGGATATGTTCATTTAATTCATTTCTTGTTTTAGCAGTTTGTTCTAACAGTTACAGTTTGAATCCGTTCTGTCCTGTTTTTCCCTCTCACTCTGATTCTGCCTAAACTCCAGCATTTCCCCACAGGGATTAAGAAAGGTCTTATCTCTTTTTACTCAAGTACAAGATCTGAGTACTTCTACTTTTACTCAAGAACAAGATCTGAGTACTTCTACTTTTACTCAAGAACAAGATCTGAGTACTTCTACTTTTACTCAAATACAAGATCTGAGTACTTCTACTTTTACTCAAGTACAAGATCTGAGTACTTCTACTTTTACTAAAGTACAAGATCTGAGTACTTCTCCCACCTCGGCTCAGACTATTAAAATTAATAGTAACATAACACATTTAAATTAACATATACATTAACTTTTAGAATACTATAAAACATTTCCTTTCTCGCTGCTCTGTTCTTTAAATGAACAAAATGTATTCAGACACACGAGGGTTTATGGACAGGAATTAATAGACGGTCTCTTCACGCTTCCTGAAACCTCTCCTCCACTCTGATTATGTGTGCAGACACTAAAAACAGACGGGAGCTCTTTGCAGGGGATAAATTATCCCTCCTCACTGAAGAACAGCGCTCATTGTTCTCGAAAGGGCATTCATTATAACAGCCGTTACTCATTGTGTGATTTATTCACGCTCTTTAAAAAGAGTCTCGAACACAAATATCTAAATGATGAATGATTTTATTTTACTTCTTACTTTGGATCAGATTTAAATGTTCCCTTTGTGGGACTAAATACAAACAATTTGATTCTGATGTGAAGATTGCGTTCGTACGCCGTCCGGTGCTAACGTGCTACAACAGTCCAGAACTCTCCCATCAGGAGGAACTAGTATATAGTGTCTCTACTTTAAAGAGTCCTCTCCACACACACACACACACACACACACACACACACACACACACACACACACACACACACACACACACACACACACACACACACACACACGCTAAAGCTTCAGAAACTGTGCAGATATTAAAACACAAATGTTCCAAAAGACATGAAGAACATCTTCAGCAACTTGACAACACATTCAGCATTTAGAAAACATGCAGCATCTTGAGGAGACAAGCGCAGCTTTACTAAAAGCTGCAGATACTCAGGTCACTTTGGAACATTCACGCTCCTATTGGCTAGCGCTCCAGCATGGTTTCAGACAGGAGAGGACTCTTTAAAGTACAGTCACTACATATACACCTGAACATCAGCAGGAGAGGACTCTTTAAAGTAGAGACACTACATACTGATATACACCTGGACATCAGCAGGAGAGGACTCTTTAAAGTAGAGACACTACATACTGATATACACCTGAACATCAGCAGGAGAGGACTCTTTAAAGTAGAGACACTACATACTGATATACACCTGAACATCAGCAGGAGAGGACTCTTTAAAGTAGAGACACTAGATACTGATATACACCTGAACATCAGCAGGAGAGGACTCTTTAAAGTAGAGACACTAGATACTGATATACACCTGAACATCAGCAGGAGAGGACTCTTTAAAGTAGAGACACTACATACTGATATACACCTGAACATCAGCAGGAGAGGACTCTTTAAAGTAGAGACACTAGATACTGATATACACCTGAACATCAGCAGGAGAGGACTCTTTAAAGTAGAGACACTACATACTGATATACACCTGAACATCAGCAGGAGAGGACTCTTTAAAGTAGAGACACTAGATACTGATATACACCTGAACATCAGCAGGAGAGGACTCTTTAAAGTAGAGACACTAGATACTGATATACACCTGAACATCAGCAGGAGAGGACTCTTTAAAGTAGAGACACTAGATACTGATATACACCTGAACATCAGCAGGAGAGGACTCTTTAAAGTAGAGACACTACATACTGATATACACCTGAACATCAGCAGGAGAGGACTCTTTAAAGTAGAGACACTAGATACTGATATACACCTGAACATCAGCAGGAGAGGACTCTTAAAGTAGAGACACTAGATACTGATATACACCTGAACATCAGCAGGAGAGGACTCTTTAAAGTAGAGACACTACATACTGATATACACCTGAACATCAGCAGGAGAGGACTCTTTAAAGTAGAGACACTACATACTGATATACACCTGAACATCAGCAGGAGAGGACTCTTTAAAGTAGAGACACTAGATACTGATATACACCTGAACATCAGCAGGAGAGGACTCTTTAAAGTAGAGACACTAGATACTGATATACACCTGAACATCAGCAGGAGAGGACTCTTTAAAGTAGAGACACTAGATACTGATATACACCTGAACATCAGCAGGAGAGGACTCTTTAAAGTAGAGACACTAGATACTGATATACACCATATACATCACTTTATATCACAATAAATGCGTACAGAATCATTCCCATTCTTTTGACATACCAAACACATGGTGATGCACATCAAGTCCCATTAAGTCTAACGGTACTGCAATTACAACACTAGGGCAAAAGGACCCCAACTAGTACCCCAAAGATTCAGCTGCAGACAAAATGACTTATACGGTTTTAAGCCTCAATAATACTTTATCTACAGGTGGAAACGGCAGCATCTTAAACATTAAAATAACCTTATGCTGTGTCTCAATTACTTACCGATACACTTCTCTTGAATTTCAAATCGCAATTCCAATTTATTACAGGATGCCAATTTGACCTTATTTCATTTTAATGTAATGGCTTATTTGACAGGGACATTGCACATTAATGAACACTTAAATGCTTCAAGTGTAAATATGCCGGATTTTAGCTTTGAGCTACTTTCCATCCGTAGTCCCTCACATCAAACATTTAAGAACATGACATTTGCAAACATAGCAAACAGAAATACATGATATGCAGAGAGAGCAAGAGCAGCATACACACGTATTTATCACATGGCAGTACAATGTAGCAGCTACGACATACTAAGTGCACTCGTAGATACCCCTGTGTTAAAGTGCATTTAGCACTGTTTGTTTCTCATCCATTCTCTGAGTTGACCTTTGAAGATATTGAGAGTGGGACAATCCCGTGTCTCAGCTGGGAGGCTGTTCCAGAACGAGCTGCCTTTAACGGAGAGGACATTTTGTCCAAAAGTGGTCCGTCTGCGGTGGACTTCACAGTGTCCTCTGGTTTCTGACCTAGTGCAGCGTCCAGTGTGTTTTCTGGAGCTCTCTTGAACAGCTGTTCTCTGGGGTTCAGGTTTGAGGCTCAAGCAAACGAGCAGTTTGTCAAACAGTGTTCAATGTGGGATAGAAGAATCATGCAGTGGAGGTGTGACTTTGCAGCTTTGACAGTTAAGAAAGGTCTGATTTGTTTAAAATGTTGCAAGTTGAATTTAACGGTATTTGATACTTTCTTAATATGTTTCTTAAAAGACAAGTTTGAGTCCAATATGACTCCAAGATACTTGAACTGGGAGACTAGTTCTATTTCTGCTCCGTTCAAAAACACTTTGGATCCTTCGATTTTGACTGGTCGTTTACTGAACATCATGCATACTGTTTCTTTAACTGTAAGCACATGTTGTTCAGCCAGTGTTTCATTTTGACACCAGTTTATTGATATATTACCAAAAAAAGCAAAACAACCCACATGTTTAACTGTTGTTTTGTAAGTGCTGTGTGTCTTATCAAATGTTCATATAGTCATTTAAATAATATATATAGATTATGTCTTATACTCGTTTAAATAGTATGTGTAGTCCTATATGTGTTTAACAGAGACATATGTTAAAGGTGGGGTAGGTAAGTTTGAGAAACCGGCTCGAGATACACTTGTTGTTATATTCCATGGAATGCTCTTTCCATCCCGATAGCAATGGATATCTGAAGTGCTTTGACAAAAAATCCATAAAAACATATCATCTGTGGAAGCCGTGGCGCTGTAGAAAGCACGACCAATCATCTGAGCCGGCTAAAGTAACTGGATGGCCTACCTGCCTGTCAGCCTTCCATCTGGGCACAAACTCATCTCGTGCCCTCATTGGTCATGTGCGCGTTCCTGTGTGTTGGAGGAGGGGCTCTGTGAGGAAGTGGTAGATTTTCTCCGGTTGTGTATTTTCAAATTCTAGCCACTCGAGCTGCTTTCTCCAAAATTACCTACCCCACCTTTAAAGAGCATCTTGCAGGTTTTTTTTTTCTACATTTATGTTTAAACTTGCTTGAAAATTACAATTAAAAAAGTGAATGTAGGATTTGATATGTTTTACGAGACATAAGGGATTCAGAGGGAAAGGAGCAACTTTGAGCTCTGCTCTTAAAAACGGCTTTTTTTTAAGGTCATACGTCAAACGCGTCATATTACATCACAAAGGGTAAACATCTCCGCTCTCTGACCGCGGGTATAGTTAGTAGTTGCGTTGAGTTGAGCGGTTGTGTTTTAGTGAGCTGGTATTTTCCGGTAGTTTTACATTGTATTTCACCATTTGTAATCATGGTGCAGTATTGTGTTTGTGCAGGTTGCACAAATACCAGCCTGTCAGGATATCGAGTCCACAGTTTCCCTAACAGGAAAAGAAAGCTCGCTAGCTTTCGGTCCTGGGTTCGTCTTGTGCAGACAAAGAGACTGAACTTCAATGCTGCGTCTGTGACGAAAGACGCGGTCGTTTGTGGCGCTCATTTTCGACCGGAGGATTATGAGTCAAGTGATGTGAGGGAGTGCAGTATGGGATATCGAAGCCAGGACCGTGTGAGGCTGAAGTGGCGGGAGTGAGAGCGCGGGAGTGAGAGCGCGGGAGTGAGAGAACGGGAGTGAGAGCGCGGGAGTGAGAGCGCGGGAGTGAGAGCGCGGGAGTGAGAGCGCGGGAGCGTCGGTCAGAGATTCAGCAAAACGAAAACGTGAACTGTGCCCCGTAAGTATTGTTTTTCTAACGTTTGCTAACTTTCAAATTAGTCAGTATAATGATTTAAATAATGACAAGCAACGTGTGTTTAGTATTTATTGTTGTAAGTTAATGCTGCTAGCTTGTTAAACCCACTTGCTAAGTCATAATGGGTAATGTTAGCTAGAATTGGCGTGGGGGCTTCATTTGCATAGCTAATGGCGCAGTTGCTATTTATTATTCATGATGTACTTTTCAGGAAGTGTAAAAGGGGGATTTACAAATGGTTAAGAACTGGGGGCTGTTATGGGTTAATGATGGGGATGTTTAGATAATGTCTAAAATAATTGATGGGTGGGACCAGTTGGCTATTTTCTCTCTACTGGAGTGTGACTGTAAGCCATATTATCCTCTGAGGATGAAGTGGCTCTGTTCCTGCATTTGAGATCATTTTCAATTGTATTTAGACTTTCTTTATTACTTTATTAAATATAACAAAAGACAAATAAATGCTTGCCCATGAATCATTTATCAGTTTCTCTTAAGGGAATTAGAATTTCCTCCACACTTTGTTCCCTTGAACAACTGCAATCACGACCGATCGCGTGGCCAAGATGGCAATCGTGTGAGAAATGTCCAGCGTTGCTAAATCTAACGAATCAATGTTGCCATACTTTGGATGCAAGGCAAGTTTATTTAAATAGCACATTTCAACACAAGGCAATTCAAAGTGCTTTACGAAAATGAAAGACATCAAGAGCATTACGAAACATATTATGAAATGACATTTAAAAACACTCATTAGAGTTACAGAGCAGTGTGAGATACACACATCTGCAATGTTGAGCTCTGACTCAATCACTGCTCACTTTTTAGCAGAAATAGTTGTCTATGACCTCCCTTTCTTTCGACTTTCTTATTTAACTTATCCTTTAGTTATTTCCAGTTGCGGCTGGGATAGGCTACAGCCATACCAAGAAATAGCTTAGCCCCACCTTAGCCCCACCTTAGCCCCACCTTAGCCCCACCATGAAAAATGATGTTAAAGTAAGCAAAATAAAGTCCGCCAACTCGCGCGGAGTAAATTGCACAGACAGCAGTTAGTCTGGAAATACCGAAGACTATAAACGGTTTTGAAAACTTTTGTCACGTAATGTCTTCTGGCCAATCAGAATCAAGATAACGGCGTGGTGTTGTTGCAGGAAGTCCCGACGGAGAATACTTTTGCTGGAGTACATCTCCATACATCGATACAACATTACGTGTTGAAATAAGACCCCACGGTTTGATGATTGATAGGTGTGTGGGCTGTCTTTCATGTTGACACACAGAACAATGGGAGCTATCCGCCCTTATCCACAAAGTTAAGTAATTCACACAGCCTCTTCCCTCTTCTCTCTGTGAGGAGCAGCAGGTTCAGCTTTCAGAACAAAGTAACAACAAACTAAAATGGCATTCATTTTTTTACATATGTCGTGTAGTAATAGATTTATTTATTTTTCTTCTCAAGAGAGTACCAGAATGTGCATTTTATGTTAGTATTCCCCCCAGACCCCCCTGCAGGGGTTGGGTTTTCAACATGTCAACTCTTTCACCTGTGGGGAAGTTGCAGGATTGGCTCCAGGTCGCCCTTTTTATTTACTACAAGACAAATGTGCCTTTTTATTTCATAAAGTTCAATTTGGATTGAGACAGGGAAATCATCTAAACCTCACGCATGGCGTTTCACTGTCAAGGGGAGCGTGTATGTAATTACATTGCAAATACTGACTTGAGCCCCACCACTGTATGGGTTAGCCCTACCTTAGATTACCCAACAAAACATACTCTTGCACCGCCACTGGTTATTTCAAGTGTATCATGCTAAACGAACGCCCCTTTGGAACATTCTAATCTGACCCCATGGTACCTTTTAGTTTTCGCCGAAACTATTCCTCTTTTTTTTATTTAAATAGTTAAGTTTACCTTGTCTTTCTAGGACTTTTTTGGTATCCAACATGCACTCAAAAAAGCAAATGTAAGTACAGAAAATCGTGATTTGAGACACAGCTTCAGTTTCTATTTAGGATCACTGCTTTCGTCTTCCTGCTTGAGTTTGCTTCTCCTCTGGATCACGTCCTCCTGTTCATTGAGCGGCTCGCTGCTCTCATGCGACGAGTCCTTCATCACGCTGTAGTAAATCGGCGCGTTGAACTCCACCGCCTTCTCCTGCCGCCTCCAGCTGCACTTGCAGAGCTTTTTAAACGCCATGCGAAACTTCTGCGACATGAGGTTGTAGATGATGGGGTTGATGGCGCTGTTGGTGTAGATGCACATGCGGCAGAAGAGCAGGAACCAGGTGTTGTGGTACGGCGGGTCGAGGAAGGAGTTCACCACCACCAGGGTCCGGTACGGCATCCAGAGCAGGGCGAAGAGGACCACCACCACCGCCAGCATCTTCGTGATCTGATGCAGAGGAAAGGTCGGGACGTGATTTTGAGGCAACAAGTATGTTAACTGTGTTTTCCATCATGCCATGGTGTTAGAAAGATGTTCAACAACAACAGTCTAAAGATATGGGAATGTTTATATGAGGCTGTATCTCGGGATGCATCCCATCTCGTCATATTTTGCTACTTATTTAAGGTTTTTTGCAATTTTGAATGGGTCACAGTTACTTGACTTTTCATACTACTGGAAAGCAGATATTGTAAGAATTAGCAACATTCACTTGCAGATGAAAGCAGACTGTACTTGTAATCCAAATCCTTTCCAGTCTTTGCCACACAGTAAACTAAGGGCACGAAAACCAACCACGATTCAAACTTTTTGGCATGTTTTTAAAAACCTTAGAAAAAGTTTGCATCTAAGAAAACAGACAGAGAAAAACAATACCCCGGCAAATCCATCAGAAATGTCAAACCAAACTTTAAAGATTCAGATTGATTTAACCATTCGTTACAGAGCTTAACGCTTCAAGGTTTGGTATAACGTTCCGTCACAAGAACTTTGCATTCACATGGGACACAAACTCTTACAGGTCGTATGCTATTTCAAAACCTTGACTTGACTCCACTGAAATCTGGCTTAAACGGTTCCTTAATGAGAAATGGCTCATATGAGTTTAACATTTTCTAATGAAGATGGGTTATCCTCTGAACCAGTGGTTCTCCAACTTTTTCAATAATGTACCCCCTTTGAAAAAAAGCCTTTCAATAGGACCCCCCTCGACGGTTCAACTTCTTACATTTTGAACACAAATACCTGTACTTTCTACTTCTTACATGTTGAACACAAATACCTGTACTTTCTACTTCTCACATGTTGAACACAAATACCTGTACTTTCTACTTCTCACATGTTGAACACAAATACCTGTACTTTCTACTTCTCACATGTTGAACACAAATACCTGTACTTTCTACTTCTTACATGTTGAACTCAAATACCTGTACTTTCTACTTCTTACATGTTGAACTCAAATACCTGTACATTCTACTTCTTACATGTTGAACTCAAATACCTGTACTTTCTACTTCTCACATGTTGAACTCAAATACCTGTACTTTCTACTTCTTACATGTTGAACCCAAATACCTGTACTTTCTACTTCTTACATGTTGAACACAAATACCTGTACTTTCTACTTCTCTCATTTCCCAAACAGCTGGTTCCTTTAGTCTGAATGTGTGTTTGGTGGCGTGATCATTATTCTTTAGAGTCATTGCGTGCCTATTGATTTGAACACGATCCATGTATCCATCATTTCCTGGTCTTCTCTAAAGAAGAGGGACCAATGGAAACGTTGTCATGTTGCCGTTGTTCAGCATGGAAACATTCATTAGCTAACAATGACATTATTGTTCTATTGATATAAAGGGAGGTCAGGTACTCTTTAAAGCAGCTGCTAGTTATGGGTACTTTTTACTGAAGTACATTTCAAAGCCTCTTTACTTTGACTTGAGTAAAG
Organism: Harpagifer antarcticus; assembly: GCA_902827135.1. NCBI lineage: Eukaryota > Metazoa > Chordata > Actinopteri > Perciformes > Harpagiferidae > Harpagifer > Harpagifer antarcticus. The sequence goes on from CADEHL010001434.1 coordinate 114,698, forward strand.
AAGTTTAGTCAGTACTTCTACTTTCACCAGAGTATTTTAAAACACGAGTATCTGTACTTCTACCTGAGTAACTGATGTACTTTTGCGCTCTCTGTGGTTCAGTACCTGTTTTCTCGCGGAGAAGGTGCCCTTGTTGGCCTTGTTGGAGCTGTTGTTGTGCCCCTGGTGCACCGACCCCCCCCCCGTCCCGGTCCGTCAGATGCGATGGGAGCGGGCTCGTGAACAGGATCCTGGCGATGAGTCCGTACAGAACCGTAGCAACGACCAGCGGGATCACGTAGAACAAGGTGAAGTCCAGGAAGTAGATAGGCATGTAGAAGCTGCGGGAGACGCGGTATCCACACGTCACCACGACTCCATTGGCGTAGACAGTTTCCTCTGTGTCCACCAGGAAGAACCACATGATGCAGTAGAGCGAGGTGAAGATCCAGACCGCCGCGATGATCCTCTTGGCCCGGGACACGGTGCAGATTAACTGAGCCCTGATGGAGTGGCAGATGGCGATGTAGCGCTCGATGGTGAAGGCGGTGATGGAGCAGGACGACACGTTGATGCCCAGGTACTGAAGGTACGTTATGAACAAGCATCCGGTGTGTCCGTACACCCAGAAGGCCACGACGTCGGAGATGTTGGGCAGGCCAGCAGCCAGCAGAACCATCAGGTCTGCCAACGCCAGGCTGACCAGGTAGCAGTTGGTCGGCGTCACCATGTGTTTGGTGCGCAGAACCACCAGCACCACCATGATGTTCCCCGCTATCCCCACCACGCAGATGAGCGAGGTCAGAACGATGGTGACGAGCTGCTCTTCCAGAGGGTTCAGGGGGATTTCTGTCAGATTTACAGCCGGAGAGGCGTCCTGAAACACGGGGGTGTTGTTCTCCATCGTGTCGCTGATCAGTTTCTCTCCAGACGCACTAAACTGAAGGATCCTGAAGAACAAAACAGAGAGACATAAAGACTGTGAGGAAAACACTTCAGGGGAAATCAATCAAGCTGGTGCCGGGTGGTTTTGATCATTTGGTTTTGTTTTGAAGGGATTAGGGATAGCAAACCAATATATAACAAACAGGACTTAGAAAAACATTCCCCCTCTGCAATCTATCTTTTCACTGAAGCAGCAAGTAGTTTTACAACAATGACAAAGAGAAGGACTGCTTTGAAATTACAGAAGGTTTTATTGGTACAAACCAATGTCTCTGTTTTTATATATTTTCCTAAAAACTTGTTTTTTGTGATCAATGAAACTAGTGCTGGGTTGTTTTGAGAAGATGTACTTATTTTCTTCATATAATGTTAGTTTTTAATCTGGACTAAAGGGAATACCAATCAAACTGGGTTTGCTTCATTCAGTTTGAGGCTTTTATCTGTTTTTTGTCTATTAACCCTTCCTAGATTTAGGGGAAATGGGCCAAACTAAAACAAACAAATTACACATCTCATCAACATTTCCCAAAGATAGTTTCTTTCGGTTTAGAAAATTGTTGTCACTGCTGCATAAGCTTGGTTGTTTCAGTTACTTGATGCTTTACAAAGGGGGGAAGACATCAGAGGAGATATCACTTTAATTATCTTTAACCGTCACCAGTCTCTTTTAATTTATAGATATCATGGTCAGTTATTTTGTCTTTCAAGCCATACATCTACCACGGTGCTAACGTAGCAGCTAGGTGGCTAATGCTAACAAGTCATGTTCAGCTTGTGATTGGCTCGGTTGGATTTATAGGGGCGGGACCTCGATTACAAAGCTATGCTCTGATTTGCTAAAAATCTTGTTTCCACTGCCCCCAAGTGGTCAAACACTGTTATTGCAGATAAAACAGAAATTATCCATTTCTTATCTAATCTCAATCATAACAACATATTGAACATTTAAAATAATAAGAGTAATAATTATTAATATTAAAAACGTAGTTATACTCAACATTTTGTTAAGATTCACACTGTAAGAAATCATTTAATTAATAACAACCTGTTGAGCCCTAAGCCTGAAATTCCCAGAACAAATGACCATATCTTCTAAAAGGGATAAATTAATAATCTTTTGTCTCAAAGCAATGATAAACCTGTGAGTTGACTGTAGAACAGTTATAATTAATATTTTTTATTTTAAAGTAAATTCAGATTGAACATAGTAACAAAAATGTAAATGATAGTTTCCGTAAAAAAAAAAACATTACTTACAGTGAAAACCACTCTTGAATGATGGGATCGGAGACCAAAAGCTTTAGGAATCCAAACTATAACATATAATAAGTACCCTGTATCCAGATTGATGCAAAACAAGTGACATTTGTCCTTTTTAGAGAGATTTAGAAAAAAAAGACTTCTGTGGTCATTTGGGTGGATTTGACCTATCTCTGGCCCCCGAATTTGATGATTGACACTTGTTTTGAACCGTTAGAGCCAATAGAATCGAGGGGAAGTTCCTAAAATCCATCTAAGCATTACCCATTAATGAATGCATGCCACCACGCCCGAAACCGGAAGCTGGATTGTAGCTCTCACAAGCATGCATATGAAATCTCAGTCTTTAAGAGTTTTTAACAAAAATGGAAGGATAGATTATCAGTAATAATTTTAAAGTGACACAGAGACATTGGATTAACCTTGAGCAGTGTTTTTATTCCCTTGAACATAACTTTTGATCACAAAACAGCAAAGGTAAGACGTAATTATTGTTATGGTTTTAAAAACGGATGTTGTTTTCTTGCTCTGTTCTGGCTGCTAGCTCAGTGAGTTCTGGCCGTGCAGTGATGAGACTTATACCAATGGAATCTGTGGAATCTCAGCTTTCAGATGATATGTCGTTTGTGCAGATAGTATGAATTATAAAAAAAAAAATCGTTTTTGCTAGTTATGACTGAAAGTAGCATTAGCCCGCTTTCGCTCAGGGCTCATTTAGACGCTTCTTGTGAGACTTGTGTTTTGTTTCGGTAAAAATGGCTCGTATCGTCAGTTAGCTGAGTTTCGTCCCATCCATCCATCTATCTTCTTCCGCTTATCCGTGGTCGGGTCGCGGGGGTAGCAGTTCCAGCAGAGAGCCCCAAACTTCCTTTTCCCTGGCTACATCAACCAGCTCTGACTGGGGGGTCCCAAGGCGCTCCCAGGCCAGCGAAGAGATATAATCCCTCCACCTGGTCCTAGGTCTACCCCTTGGTCTCTTCCCAGCTGGACGTGCCTGGAACACCTCCCTAGGGAGGCGCCCAGGTGGCATCCTAACTAGGTGCCCGAACCACCTCAACTGGCTCCTTTCGACGCGAAGGAGGAGCGGCTTAACTCCGAGTCCCTCCCGGATGACCGAACTTCTCACCTTATCCCTAAGGGAGACACCAGCCACCCTGCGGAGAAAACCCATCTCGGCCGCTTGTATCCGCGATCTCGTTCTTTCGGTCATGACCCATCCTTCATGACCATAGGTGAGGGTAGGAACCAAAATGGCCCGGTAGACAGAGAGCTTTGCCTTCTGGCTCAGCTCCCTTTTCGTCACAACGGTGCGGTAAAGCGACTGCAGTACCGCTCCGATTCTCCGGCCCATCTCACGCTCCATTGTTCCCTCACTCGAGAACAAAACCCCGAGATACTTGAACTCCTTCACTTGGGGTAAGGACTCATTCCCTACTTGGAGTGGACAGTCCATCGGTTTCCTGCTGAGAACCATGGCCTCAGATTTGGAGGTGCTGATCCTCATCCCAGCCGCTTCACACTCGGTTGCGAACCGATCCAGCGAGTGCTGAAGGTCGCAGACCGATGAAGCCATCAGAACCACATCATCTGCAAAAAGCAGTGGTGCAATCCTTAGCCCACCGAACTGCAGACCCCCCCCCCCCCATGACTACGCCTCGAAATCCGATCCATGTATATTACAAACAGGATTGGTGACAAAGCGCAGCCCTGGCGGAGGCCAACCCTCACCAGAAATGGGTCCGACTTACTGCCGAGGACCCGGACACAGCTCTCGCTTTGGGAGTACAGAGATTGGATGGCCCTGAGTAGGGACCCCCTCACCCCATACTCCCGCAGCACCTCCCACAGTAACTCCCTGGGAACCCGGTCATACGCCTTCTCCAAGTCCACAAAACACATGTAGACCGGATAAGCGTACTCCCAAGCCCCCTCCAGGATCCTTGCGAGAGTAAAAAGCTGATCCGTCGTTCCACGACCAGGACGGAATCCGCATTGTTCCTCCTCAATCTGAGGTTCGACAATCGGCCTGACCCTCCTTTCGAGTACCTTAGAGTAAACTTTCCCGGGGAGGCTGAGTAGTGTGATGCCTCTGTAATTGGCACACACCCTCTGGTCCCCCTTTTTAAAAAGGGGAACCACCACCCCGGTCTGCCACTCCTTCGGTACCGTTTCCGACTTCCACGCAATGTTGATGAGACGTGTCAACCAAGACAGTCCCTCAACACCCAGAGCCTTCAGCATTTCTGGGCGGATCTCATCCACCCCCGGGGCTTTGCCACTGTGGAGTTGTTTGACGACCTCAGTGACCTCCCCCCGGGAGATTGGTGTTGATCCCCCGTCATACTCCAGCTCTGCCTCTAACATAGAGGACGGAGTTGTCGGGTTCAGGAGTTCCTCAAAGTGCTCCTTCCAACGCCCTAACACTCCATCAGTTGAGGTCAACAACGTCCCATCCTTACTGTACACAGCTTGGATGGTTCCCTGCTTCCCCCTCCTGAGGTGTCGGACAGTTTTCCAGAACAACTTTGGTGCCGCCCGAAAGTCCTTTTCCATGTCCTCTCCGAACTTCTCCCACACCCCGCTGCGTTGCCTCGGCCACGGCTGAGGCTGCTGCCCTTCGGGCCTGTCGGTACCTTGCAACTGCCTCGGGAGTCCCCCGGGATAACAAATCCCTGAAGGCCTCCTTCTTCAGTCGGACGGCTTCCCTGACCACCGGTGTCCACCAGGAGGTTCGAGGGTTACCGCCCCTTGAGGCACCTAGGACCTTGAGACCACGGCTCCCCACCGCGGCTTCGGCAATAGAGGCTTTGAACACCGACCACTCTGGTTCAATGTCCCCAACCTCCACAGGAATGCCCGAAAAGCTCCGCCGGAGGTGTGAGTTGAAGGCCTCCTGAACCTGGGCCTCCTCCAGACGTTCCCAGTTCACCCGAACTACACGTTTGGGCTTACCAGGTCTATCCAGAGTTTCGTCCCGTTAAGTGTTTATGACACATTCATACTTAATTAAATGTAAAGAAGCCCTGAGGCACAGTTTCGTGAAAAAAAAGCCCTTAGCCCCTGCCGGCGGGGGCTATGGGGCTTAACCAATGTGTAGTCTTTAGATTAAATAAGAGCATACAACTGATAAGAGTCTGTACAGATATATTTTAAATCTTGTCCCTAGTCAGGCTTTGCAGCGAAGGAACAATACACAGCTTTTTGCCTCATGAAACAACATGCGCTATAAATAAATGATAAAACATAATACAGCATTAAAATAGCAAAATACACTTTGAAATGGGCCGTAAACGTGTTTAAAATGGAAAGTCTGGTTTAACAAGCATTTCATATTTCTGGGAAAGGATAAGAAATCTGGAATAAAGTGATTTTAGTTAAATTCATTATTAAGGAATTAAGGAAACGCAAAACAGAAGCAGTGACGGTTCACAATGGATCAGAACCTGCGCGACTGCTTAGGATTTGAAATCTGAAAAGATTTCTCTTTCGACTCCACTTCGAGCAATACAATGAAAAAAAGAAAAAAATGCACTTACATACTAACAAAGGACTTATATACTAACTAAGCACTTACATACTAACTAAGCACTTACATACTAACTAAGCACTTACATACTAACTAAGGACTTATATACTAACTAAGCACTTATATACTAACTAAGCACTTACATACTAACAAAGGACTGCTAACAGAGCACTTACATACTAACTAAGGACTTACATACTAACTAAGCACTTATATACTAACTAAGCACTTACATACTAACTAAGCACTTATATACTAACTAAGCACTTACATACTAACTAAGCACTTACATACTAACTAAGCACTTACATACTAACTAAGCACTTATATACTAACTAAGCACTTACATACTAACAAAGGACTGCTAACAGATCACTTACATACTAACTAAGCACTTACATACTAACTAAGGACTTATATACTAACTAAGCACTTACATACTAACTAAGGACTTATATACTAACTAAGCACTTACATACTAACTAAGGACTTATATACTAACTAAGCACTTACATACTAACAAAGGACTTATATACTAACTAAGCACTTACATACTAACTAAGGACTTATATACTAACTAAGCACTTACATACTAACTAAGGACTTACATACTAACTAAGGACTTATATACTAACTAAGCACTTACATACTAACAAAGGACTTACATACTAACTAAGGACTTATATACTAACTAAGCACTTACATACTAACTAAGGACTTACATACTAACTAAGCACTTACATACTAACTAAGGACTTATATACTAACTAAGCACTTACATACTAACTAAGGACTTACATACTAACTAAGGACTTATATACTAACTAAGCACTTACATACTAACAAAGGACTTATATACTAACTAAGCACTTACATACTAACTAAGCACTTACATACTAACTAAGCACTTATATACTAACTAAGCACTTACATACTAACTAAGGACTTACATACTAACTAAGGACTTACATACTAACTAAGCACTTACATACTAACTAAGGACTTATATACTAACTAAGCACTTACATACTAACTAAGGACTTACATACTAACTAAGGACTTATATACTAACTAAGCACTTACATACTAACAAAGGACTTATATACTAACTAAGCACTTACATACTAACAAAGGACTTATATACTAACTAAGCATTTACATACTAACTAAGCACTTACATACTAACTAAGGACTTACATACTAACTAAGCACTTACATACTAACTAAGGACTTATATACTAACTAAGCACTTACATACTAACTAAGGACTTACATACTAACTAAGGACTTATATACTAACTAAGCACTTACATACTAACTAAGCACTTACATACTAACTAAGCACTTACATACTAACTAAGCACTTACATACTAACAAAGGACTTATATACTAACTAAGCACTTACATACTAACTAAGCACTTACATACTAACTAAGCACTTATATACTAACTAAGGACTTACATACTAACTAAGCACTTACATACTAACTAAGGACTTATATACTAACTAAGCACTTACATACTAACTAAGGACTTACATACTAACTAAGGACTTATATACTAACTAAGCACTTACATACTAACTAAGGACTTACATACTAACTAAGCACTTACATACTAACAAAGGACTTATATACTAACTAAGCACTTACATACTAACTAAGCACTTATATACTAACAAAGGACTGGCTTCTCTAAAGCCAGCTGAGTAGCACTTGAAATGTTTGGCTCTATGAAACCTGATGTACTTTTATGGTTCTGTTTTCTTCACGTTTGTATCTTATTGGTCGAACGCACTGATTGTGAGTCGCTTTGGATAAAAGCGTCAGCTGAATGTAATGTATTGATATCTAATTGACTGGGAAATGGACAAAGTGAAGCCCTGTTTGTCCTCTGAGACGAATAAGGTGCACTTTATGACATCATGATGCTTTTATAAAAACAGATTGTTGATTTGCAGAAAAAAGTCAGACTAACCGTCCCTTTTTTTAACATCGATAAATACATACTGCTCTAAAACCAACATTACCAATTTTACATTTATATATTCAGTTTCATATTTAATATTCCACCCCTCACGTGTATAATAAACATGCAGCTCACCATGGTTTGCAGGAGGCAGCTCTCAGGTGAAATCAGCCGCTGAGCGCTTTCCATCCTCCTCATCTCTCCCTCTCTCCTCACACACACTATCTCATCCTCCTCATCTCTCCCTCTCTCCTCACACACACTATCTCATCCTCCCTGCAACACACCGCCTCACACACACTATCCCATCCTCCCTGCAACACACCGCCTCACACACACTATCCCAACCTCCCTGCAACACACCGCCTCACACACACTATCCCAACCTCCCTGCAACACACCGCCTCACACACACTATCTCATCCTCCCTGCAACACACTGCCTCACACACACTATCCCAACCTCCCTGCAACACACTGCCTCACACACACTATCCCAACCTCCCTGCAACACACCGCCTCACACACACTATCCCATCCTCCCTACAACACACCGCCTCACACACACTATCTCATCCTCCCTGCAACACACCGCCTCACACACACTATCCCATCCTCCCTACAACACACCGCCTCACACACACTATCTCATCCTCCCTGCAACACACCGCCTCACACACACTATCCCAACCTCCCTGCAACACACCGCCTCACACACACTATCCCATCCTCCCTACAACACACCGCCTCACACACACTATCTCATCCTCCCTGCAACACACCGCCTCACACACACTATCCCAACCTCCCTGCAACACACTGCCTCACACACACTATCCCAACCTCCCTGCAACACACCGCCTCACACACACTATCCCATCCTCCCTACAACACACCGCCTCACACACACTATCTCATCCTCCCTGCAACACACTGCCTCACACACACTATCCCAACCTCCCTGCAACACACCGCCTCACACACACTATCCCATCCTCCCTACAACACACCGCCTCACACACACTATCTCATCCTCCCTACAACACACTGCCTCACACACACTATCCCAACCTCCCTGCAACACACCGCCTCACACACACTATCCCATCCTCCCTACAACACACTGCCTCACACACACTATCCCAACCTCCCTGCAACACACCGCCTCACACACACTATCCCATCCTCCCTACAACACACTGCCTCACACACACTATCCCAACCTCCCTGCAACACACCGCCTCACACACACTATCCCAACCTCCCTGCAACACACCGCCTCACACACACTATCCCATCCTCCCTGCAACACACCGCCTCACACACACTATCCCATCCTCCCTGCAACACACCGCCTCACACACACCAACTTAAAAATCAATCCCCCCTCCTCTTCATCACGAGGCCGGGCTGTAAACCCTGTAATCACTGCGAGGACAGAGCGGAGAACCGGCAATTCAACACATCAGCCTCGACACAGATAGCCGCTGGATGGAAATAGCAATAAATACAAAGTGGAGCCTTTTTGTGCAACAAACGTCATTTAGACATTCAGCTTCTTAAATGTGCATATTAAAGTTTAGCAAACATCTCTGAGACTTGGATTCTGGGGAGGACTACATGAGGACATGTTAGTGCAATGTATGGCTCACCAACCGTAACACAGAGAGAGATAAATATTATTACTATTACATTACATTGCATTTAGCTGACGCTTTTATCCAAAGCGACATACAATAAGTGCATTCGACCAGGAAGACACAGCCCAGAAGAAAACAGAATCATAAAGTACATCAGGTTTCATAGAGCCAAACATTTCAAGTGCTACTCAGCTGGCTTTAGAGGAGCCAGTCCTTTATTAGTATATAAGTGCTTTGTTAGTAATTCTATCGCTCGAAGTGGAGCCGAAAGAGATGAGTTCTCAGTCTGGAAGGTGTGTAAGCTTTCTGCTGTCCTGATGTCAATGGGGAGCTCATTTCACCATCTTGGAGCCAGGATAGCAAACCCACGTGTTTCTGCTGATGGGAACTTGGGTCCACCTCGCAGCGAGGGTGCAGCGAGTCGTTTGGCTGATGCAGAGCGGAGTGCACGCACTGGGGTGTACGGTTTAACCATGTCCTGGATGTAGGAAGGGCCAGATCCATTCGCAGCATGGTATGCAAGTACCAGTGTCTTGAAGTGGATTCTAGCAGTTACTGGGAGCCAGTGGAGGGAGCGGAGGAGCGGAGTGGTGTGGGAACATTTTGGAAGGTTGAAGACCAGACGAGCCGCTGCATTCTGGATGAGCTGCAGAGGTCGGATGGCACATGCAGGTAGACCAGCCAGGAGGGAGTTGCAGTAGTCTAGGCGTGAGATGACGAGAGCCTGGACCAGAACCTGGGTGGCTTTCTGGGTCAGCTGGGGACGAATCTTCCTGATGTTGTACAGCGTGTATCTGCAGCAACGGGTTGTAGCAGCGATGTTTGCAGTGAAGGACAGTTTGTTATCTAGGGTCACACCCAGATTCCTTGCAGTCTGAGTCGGAGAAACAACAGAGGTGCCGATGTTGATTGTCAGGTCAAGAGTGGGACAATCTTTTCCCGGAAGGAAAAGCAGTTCAGTCTTGTCAAGGTTGAGCTTGAGGTGATGAGCAGACATCCACTGAGAGATGTCAGCTAGACAAGCAGAGATGCGTGCGACGACCTGGGTCTCTGAGCGGGGAAAGGACAGAATTAATTGGGTGTCGTCAGCGTAGCATTGGTATGAAAAACCATGCGGGCTAATGACCGATCCGAGCGAGTTTGTGTACAGGGAGAAGAGGAGGGGACCAAGAACAGAGCCCTGAGGAACCCCTGTAGTTAATTGACAAGGGTCGGACTCGGACCCTCTCCAAGTTACCCTGTAGGTACGGTCTTTGAGGTATGAGGTGAGGAGGGAAAGTGCAGAGCCTGAAACTCCAAGTTCTTGGAGAGTGCGAAGGAGGATCTGATGGTTCACCGTGTCGAATGCAGCAGACAGGTCCAACATGATGATGACAGAGGAGAGGGATGCTGCTTTGGCAGTGTGCAGTTCCTCAGTGACAGCAAGGAGGGCCGTTTCTGTGGAGTGACCTGCCTTGAAACCAGACTGGTGCGGATCCAGAAGGTTGTTCTGATGGAGATAACAGGAGAGTTGTTTAAAGACAGCGCGTTCAAGTGTTTTAGACAGGAACGGGAGGAGAGAGACAGGCCTGTAGTTTATAACATCAGACGGGTTGAGAGTGGGTTTCTTTAGGAGAGGGTTTACTCTCGCCTCCTTGAGACTGTTTGGAAAGTGACCAGAAGTTAGAGAGGTGTTGATGAAATGGGTGAGAAATGGTAGAATATCAGGAGCGATAGTCTGAAGGAGGTTTGAAGGGATAGGGTCCAGAGGACAGGTGGTAGGGTGGGCAGAGGTAATGAGGGTAAGAACCTCACTTGGGGAAGAGGGGAAAAGGAGGTCAGTGTGTGGGTGAAAGGAGGGTCTGGTGACGCAGCGGTCAGTAAAGGTGAGTCAGAAAAAGAAGAGCGAATATCATCAACCTTTTTTTCAAAGTGGTTAACAAAGTCGCTTGACAGAAGTGAGGAGGAGGGAGGGGCTTTGGGAGGGTCCAAGAGGGTGGAGAAGATGGAAAATAGTTTTTTGGGATTGGAATAGGAAGATTGGATCTTATCTTGAAAGAAAGTGCTCTTTGCCTGAGAGATGGAAGCAGAGAAAGAGGAGAGGAGAGCCTGATAGGTTAGGAGGTCGTCACGGTGTCTGGATTTCCACCGTTTCCGCTCTGCTGCCCGAAGGACGGTTCCATTAGCACGCAGTGCGTCATTTAGCCAGGGAGCAGGAGGGGGACATAAAACACAAACACAGACGTTGGTTGAGATGAATTATTATTCAGTTGCGCAACAACAATAATAATCTGGAGTAACATCAGCAGCCAATCGCAGGCATGCCCCCCAGCAACACTCATCCAGCATATAGCCACTGCAATGAGCACACACACATGTTCCCTAAGCATGTTCAACGCACACACATGTGATCATGCAGCCTGCTACACAAATGTAACATGTTTTTCTCTCTGAAAGCTAGACTTGTATTTCAACAAAGGTTAAGTGTTTGTATAACCCGAGGCCTTCTCTGAACTCCCTCTGCCTCGGTGTCAGCTCACTTAAAGTGAACACATCTATTGATAATTCAGAAGGACCATTGTCTCTCTACCTGTGTGTGAGAGCTCAGTAACACACATCCTATGGCTTACCATGTGACCTTAATGAATATCAGAAATACGCTGTAATAAGGATTGCCATAACAGACATTTAAAGACGTCAACATTCACAATTCTTCTACTTTCTCTGAGCTTTTATCGACCACACATGTCCTTAATGTCCCAGTTTATCAAACGTGCACAATCTCAGAGCTTTTGTTTAAAAACATGCAGAAAATACATTTGTATGGCAGTATTTTCTGATTTATGGAGCAACACAAAGAGATATACCTTTGACTAGTATCTGAACGACATGAAACAAGACGTTATCAAATAATCACTTTTCTGTGACGGAAATGCATGCAAATGGGCTCATATTGAATAACAGCATGCCTCATTAGCATATTTAAACATAACCTGTCAGAGAACGTTTCATAGTGATACCTGTTAGTCTTTCGTGTTTACCCCATTCCCCTTCAGAGTCTAATGCACAGAAAGGCTTTCACTGTTCACGCTGCAGATGCTGTAAAACAAAAAGCAATCACAGTGAGGAGTCCAGTCTGTTCAGTGGAGCCTCATAGGATAAGAGATATTTTATTGATCCCAAATTGGGAAAAAAACAACAAAACAAAACAAAGCATGCATGAGTAGAAATGAAAGAGTAGAAATAAACAACACCAGAAACAACAGCATCAAAAAGTAGAACATATACTGTGTACTCTGCATCAATGTTCTCTCCTCTTTGAGCACCAGGAACATATCCAATGTCTTCTACAGTTACTTTGAGATCAGAGGGTAAAGGTGGCTCAATCTTAGGGTCCTCTGATATCTAGATTATTATTTATTTATTTTTACATAATTTGGCATCAAACACAATTCCATAAAATGTATATTGTTATTTGCTTTAATTTCCTCATTGAGTTGAATGTGTTCATTCTTCGTAAACATTCAGCTCAGAGTGTTTTAAAGCTTCTCAGATATTGGGACTGTTCGAGGCTACTCTTATTAGCATTTGGACTCTAATGAATGATTCAGATCGCTGCGTTTGGAACAACAACACGCTGAGCCGTGCACGCATTAGTGAGCTGCAGCATTGAAACAGAAACACATGCATAATGTACAGCTCCTGTCTCTCCTTCTTCAGCTGCGAGGCGGAGAGGAGGCGGGGGGGAGGCGAGGGGGAGAGGAGGGGGAGGGGAGGCGGGGGGGAGGCGAGGGGGAGAGGAGGCGAGGAGCCGGAGAGGAGGCGAGGAGGAGGCGGAGAGGAGGCGAGGCGAGGCGGAGAGAAGGAGGAGAGGAGGTGGAGAGGAGGCGAGGCGGAGAGGCGTGGACACAAAGTCAGAATTAAAAATAGAAGATAAAGAGGTTTTTCTATTATTACTCAGAGACCGTGTTTAAAAATAAACCCCCGAGGCTCATGGGAGTTTCAAGCGCTGATCAACAAGGACTTTTGCAGACTTTTTTTTTTTTAGAAAGAGTGCAATGATTACATTAAACTTGTGAATGATTGGATTGGATTTATTTCATCTATTAAAGACGTCCTTCTGTGCAAAGCTCCAGAGCGCCCTCTAGTGGGCCGGACGTATCAGAACAGAGACAACGGCGTTTTACTAAATGAGGAGAAACAGCTTCTAGTTCTCAATTATTTTGTTATTAAGATAATATGTGTGTACTTATACACCTGAACATACGGTGCTTATGTATATGTGTGTACTTATACACCTGAACATACGGTGCTTATGTATATGTTGTGTATGTGCGAACATATGAATGTAAAAAAAGGCCACTTGAAAATAAGTGTTCACAATGTTTATATGCTTATATTATTATTATCATTCATTTGCCAAGTGCATGTGCACATAATATATATTTATACATAGTATTTTCCATTTCAATATAATATATATCTTACTGGTTTAGTTATCAGGGACCACGTTCAAAAATAAACATAAATCTCAAAGATATAAGATGCTTCGTACCAGATTATAGCCGTTTACTAATTTCCTGCAGGTCAACACAGAATACAACACATACAGTTCAACAACAACAACAACACGGATGATATCACAACATATTTCATACACGCTAAGATAAACAACTTCTTTATAATGGTTTGTTTTTATCCTTACATTAGGAGGCTTTGCCCCTTCTGCATTGTAGAATAGAATAGAATCATTATACATGTACAATGAAAGAAAAGCTTCTCCCTTTTTAAAAGGTGCCATCAAAACAAAAACATCACAACATACGACACCAAATACACGCAGCAGACGCCCTTAGGTGAGAATCAGGAATAAAGTGCAGTACATGTGCATGACCTGGAGTCCATGCAGCTTTGTGTGTGCAAACATATATATATTTATATACAGTTAAGCAGGTGTGTTTCTGTCGAGGCACATTGAGCCGATGTGCTGTTATAAAAGCCCAGCAGGGTTCAGTGTGAGGCCCGCCTGCAGGAAGGTGTCGATACGCAGGATGTTTCAAGATAACACATGTGATGCATAGCCTACAGCCTGGGTGTGTGAAGGTCTGCAGCCTCTTCTCTGCATCCTGTAACCACAGCGTCACGGTTATCACAACATGGCTGAGAGTCAGAACAGAAGGGTATACAACCTAAAATGTATAAACATCCTGCTTCATATCGTGTCTAAAGCCTTCAATCGTGTGTTATTGTGAGAGGTGATAGATGTTGTATCTTCACGGTCTACTGTATATTTTATACTTTTTAATGCTGTTTTAATTCTATTTTGAGATGTTTAATTTCTAGTATTGTTTATTTCAACTTCTTAATTTCTACTTGTGTACAAACTCCTGGTCCTCACTTACAAAGCCCCCCCCCCCCTACCTCACTGACCTCCTCATCCTCTACCATCCCCCCCGGACACTCAGATCCACCTCGGCCGGTTTGCTTTCCATCCCCAAGGCCGAAGCTCTGGAGCTCCCTCCCCCAAGACCTCCGTGAGTCTGAGGGTGTTTCTCTGGCCGTTTCTCAACCTCGAGGACACTGGCTTCCAAGCCAATATTTCAAGGATGCTACGTCATCAAGTGGCGCAGCAGGACCGTTCCAATCTCCAGCATACTTGGAATTCCACCGAGGCCGCGTCCTTGGTTTGGGGGAAATTTCGAGGCTTAAAATCCTTAAAATCCCCACAATGCTTTGCGCACGGACCAATTTCCCCAAATCTGTGGCGGAAAATGTAAGGCGGGGCCTCTCATATGACGCCTCCTATGACACACCTGCACACTTGCTAGCCTGTTCCACTCTTCGTTTTCCGAATGCCAGGAAGGATTCTTGCCTAGCTTCTGAAGGAAGTGACTCGGAAGACATGTGCTACCAAGCAAGCATACTCGACATTGAGAAACACCCTTAGTCCCTCACCCTGTTCCAGTCCCGCCTCAAAACCCACCTCTTCAACTCTGTATATCCATAAGCCCCCCCCCCCCCCCTCTCAACCAACTTCCTCCTGACTGCTTTTTCTGTTTTGTTTTGTTGTTTTTGTTGTGTTTGCCTGTCCTTGTTTGTCTACCCCCCCTCATAATGTGAAGCGTCTTTGGGTTCAAGAAAAGCGCTATAGAAATATAATTTATTATTATTATGTCCAATGCCTTGTATTGTTTTGTAGTTTTTTATGCAGCTGCAACTTCTTATGTTATCTTATCTGTCGTCACAATAGAGACAGAAGAGAAACAAGAGAACGTTGAAAACTGAATATCAGATTTTAAAGAGGAACATTTACAGGGAAACAAAAGCGTGAATTTGTCACTCTTTCAGCGAAGAACAGAAGTGCCGTGTAACGCCTTGGTTTGTTTTGTTGTTTTTGATGCTGCTGCAACTCAAACATGTCAAACCTTGGGATCAATAAAGTACCTCTGATCTTAAAAGAGACAGAATAGAAACAAAACAAAGTGCAAAGTCAAAGTCAATTTTATTGTCAATCTTTCAGGTTGTGTGTACAGGCAGAGAGATGTCTGATATCAAAGAGGAACATTTACAGGGAAACAAAAGCATGTATGTGTCACTCTTTCACCGAACCAGAACAGACGTGATGTGTTTCTGTTTTCTCTGCGCCTCTTGGACTTCCTTCTCCCTCCGGTATTCCCTCCTCCTCTCCTCCTGCTCTCTGAAGAAGGACGCTGAGATTCTCCTTCTCAGCCGGCGGGCGTAGACCTCGATGAAGACGAGGAGGTAGCTGAGGATCCAGAGGAAGCCGAGCAGCAGGGAGACGCCCGGGCTGGAGGGGGCGACGGACGCCTCGCACAGGGAGGGCTCGGGGTCAAAGGTCCAGCTGTAGTCTCTGTGGAAGTGCGTGAGCTCCCGACTGAAGCACAACTCTGGGATCAGGCAGAGGGCCGGAGGGAACCATTTCACCTGCCAGGAGGGTAGAAAAGAAACAAGAGAGAGTTCAAATAACGAGGAAGAAGATACTGCAGCTGGGGATGGACTCAGAACAGGCAAAGACACAACAAACAACAACACAACCACAAAGAAAGCTACATACACAACATTAAGAGACACTGGACCACAACAAAGTCACAAAATGTCTTAAAGAGATGCAAAATGACTGCTAAGATGTATAGAATATAAATAACTACAGATAGTAAAAGAATACAGACCGACAATAATGATCAAAAATATGCAAAACAACTACAAAGTGACCCAGAAAGACACAGAGAAACATAATGAGTTCAGAGAGTCCCAAACTGACTTCAACAAGATGGAAAATGACAGAAAATGAACATAAATGGATAGAAAACGATCACAAGAAGACACAAAATAAGGCAGGAATATCTATAAAAAGACACAGATTGACAGCAAAAACAAACTAAAACACCACAACGATACACTTAAAGACTACAAACATACAGAAATTCACTACAAGAAGATACAAAAAGATACTAAATGAACATAGATACACATTGAACTACTAAAAAGACACATAAACAACCATGAGATGCAAAAATACATTAACAACTTCAAAAACACACATAATGACTAAGAGATGCTAAACAACTACTAAGTGACTCATTATGACCTCAAAAAGATACATAATAACAACAAGAAGATACACAAAGGCTACAACATCACATAAAACAACTACTAAGTGACTCATTATAACCTCAAAAAGACACATAATAACAACAACAAGATACACAAAGGCTACAACATCACATAAAACAACTACTAAGTGACTCATTATGACCTCAAAAAGACACATAATAACAACAAGAAGATACACAAAGGCTACAACATCACATAAAACAACTACTAAGTGACTCATTATGACCTCAAAAAGATACATAATAACAACAACAAGATACACAAAGGCTACAACATCACATAAAACAACTACTAAGTGACTCATTATAACCTCAAAAAGACACATAATAACAACAAGAAGATACACAAAGGCTACAACATCACATAAAACAACTACTAAGTGACTCATTATGACCTCAAAAAGACACATAATAACAACAAGAAGATACACAAAGGCTACAACATCACATAAAACAACTACTAAGTGACTCATTATGACCTCAAAAAGATACATAATAACAACAAGAAGATACACAAAGGCTACAACATCACATAAAACAACTACTAAGTGACTCATTATGACCTCAAAAAGATACATAATAACAACAAGAAGATACACAAAGGCTACAACATCACATAAAACAACTACTAAGTGACTCATTATGACCTCAAAAAGATACATAATAACAACAAGAAGATACACAAAGGCTACAACATCACATAAAACAACTACTAAGTGACTCATTATGACCTCAAAAAGATACATAATAGAAAACGATCACAAGAACAATAACTACAAAGAGACTGAAAATGTCTATAAAAGACACTAAAGAGAAAGAAACTAAAACACCACAATGATTCATTTAAAGACTACAAACATACAGAAAACCACTATAACAAGATCCAAAAAGACAAAAGAATATGCTAAATTAACATAGAGACATACTGAACTACTAAATAGACACAGACCACAACTCAAATGAGATGCAAAAATGCATAAAATAACTTCAAAGAGACACATAATGACCTCAAAGGAAACAACATGACTACAAAATCACAGAAAACCACTTCAAATAGACAGGACATTTTTACTAAAAGACACAGATTGAAAAAAGTAATTAAACTCCATGACTTTTATGAGAGGGACTGCTCGAAAGTAGGATATTTGGGATATCCGTCGTAGCCAGGGTTTACGATCAGTTTTTGGGTGATTTGTACTGAGGAGCAAGTATCACATCACCGACGGGTGAAAAATAGTGTTTTGGTAACACGGGGTGTTCAGGTAACACTTAAAGACTTTGTTATGGAACGCAAAGCAGAGTAGGGGGCTAGTACACCCTCCTGAGGGTCCGATTTAGGATGTAATGCGAGCAAAACATGGTGAAAACAGTCTAAATTAAAAATCTGGACGGAAATGTTCGGATTTCCAAACGGAGGTTCTTTGAATAAATTAAAAATCAAGAACCGAGAGAATTGATCTATTCATATCTTAGACTGCACTGTAACTTTTATCTTTTAATGTTTATTTTATTAGCTTTTCTTTTTAATGACTGATTTTAAATGCCGTTTTCTTAATGTCTTTCATTTTTTGTTTTTCTTTTAATGTTTCTTTTATTATCATTTACTGTTTTGAAATGCCTTTGTCTGAATGTCTTTCATTTTTGGTGCTGAAAGGTGCTATATAAATACACTTGCCTTGCCTTAAACAACTATAACGAGATGCAAAAATACATAAAATAACTTAAAATAGATTCAAAACAACTTAAAAAAGACACAAAATGACGACCAAAAAAAACGTTAAACATTACATTTCATTTAGCTGATGATTGTATACAGGGACACAAAGACAACAAAGACACTTGAAGACAAAAAAAAGACCATTCAGAGTTACAAAATGACTCTTAATATAAACACAATTACAACAAAGAGACAAATAATGCTACAAAGAGTTGCTAAACAACTACACACAAACTCAAAAAGACAAAAAATAACAACAAGAGACAGAAAATGACCACACAAATAAACTGAAAGACTACAAAGACATGGAAAACAACTTCAACAAGACACTTGAAGACAACAAGCAAAAACAGAATGACTATTCAGAGTTACAAAATGACTCTAAAACGATGCTAATAACCACGTTTTACCTTATAATCGACACTGATGCTGGCCGTCGTCGGAGGGAACTCCAGGATCCACGGCAGCGCGGCCTGAACGATCAGAAACACGACGTGATCCAGAGCGACCACCAACGTTATCGCCATGAAATACAACGTGACCACGAGCAGAGACAGGAAGCAGGAAGTGAACTCCTGACCGCTCATCCTGCAGCTCGTGGGACAACCTTTACTTTCGGCCTCGTCCTCCTTAGAGGCGTGTTCATTATCGAACTGAACGGATCCCAGGTAAGACTTCAGGTAACGAGCAGATTCAAATATCAGCGCGGCGACAAACATGGCGGCGAGAACGCGGTTCGACAGCAGCTTGTAGTGTTTCAGAGTGTTTCTGGCGTGGGAGAAGTCGCCCTCTATCTGCGCGATGATCTGCCCGAACCTAAAAGAGACACATGATGACTACACAGAGACACATGATGACTACACAGAGACACATGATGACTACACAGAGACACATGATGACTACAAAGAGACACATGTTGATTACACAGAGACACATGATGACTACAAAGAGACACATGTTGACTACACAGAGACACATGATGACTACAAAGAGACACATGATGACTACACAGAGACACATGATGACTACAAAGAGACACATGTTGATTACACAGAGACACATGATGACTACAAAGAGACACATGTTGACTACACAGAGACACATGATGACTACAAAGAGACACATGATGACTACAAAGAGACACATGATGATTACAAAGAGACACATGATGACTACAAAGAGACACATGATGACTACAAAGAGACACATGATGACTACACAGAGACACATGATGACTACACAGAGACACATGATGACTACACAGAGACACATGATGACTACAAAGAGACACATGTTGATTACACAGAGACACATGATGACTACAAAGAGACACATGTTGACTACACAGAGACACATGATGACTACAAAGAGACACATGATGACTACAAAGAGACACATGATGATTACAAAGAGACACATGATGACTACAAAGAGACACATGATGACTACAAAGAGACACATGATGACTACACAGAGACACATGATGACTACAAAGAGACACATGATGACTACACAGAGACACATGATGACTACACAGAGACACATGATGACTACAAAGAGACACATGATGACTACAAAGAGACACATGATGACTACAAAGAGACACATGATGACTACACAGAGACACATGATGACTACAAAGAGACACATGATGACTACACAGAGACACATGATGACTACACAGAGACACATGATGACTACAAAGAAACACATGATGACTACACAGAGACACATGATGACTACACAGAGACACATGTTGATTACACAGAGACACATGATGACTACAAAGAGACACATGATGACTACACAGAGACACATGATGACTACACAGAGACACATGATGACTACACAGACACATGTTGATTACACAGAGACACATGATGACTACAAAGAGACACATGTTGACTACACAGAGACACATGTTGACTACACAGAGACACATAATGACTACACAGAGACACATGTTGACTACACAGAGACACATGATGACTACACAGAGACACATGATGACTACACAGAGACACATGTTGATTACACAGAGACACATAATGACTACTAGAGACACTATACTACAGAGACACATGATGACTACACAGAGACACATGTTGATTACACAGAGACACATGATGACTACACAGAGACACATGATGACTACTAAGAGACACATGATGACTACACAGAGACACATGATGACTACTAAGAGACACATGATGACTACACAGAGACACATGATGACTACACAGAGACACATGATGACTACACAGAGACACATGATGACTACAAAGAGACACATGATGACTACACAGAGACACATGATGACTACACAGAGACACATGATGACTACAAAGAGACACATGATGACTACACAGAGACACATGATGACTACACAGAGACACATGATGACTACAAAGAGACACATGATGACTACACAGAGACACATGATGACTACACAGAGACACATGATGACTACACAGAGACACATGATGACTACAAAGAGACACATGATGATTACACAGAGACACATGATGACTACACAGAGACACATGATGACTACACAGAGACACATAATGACTACTAAGAGACACATGATGACTACACAGAGACACATGATGACTACAAAGAGACACATGATGATTACACAGAGACACATGATGACTACACAGAGACACATGATGACTACACAGAGACACATGATGACTACAAAGAGACACATGATGACTACACAGAGACACATGATGACTACACAGAGACACATGATGACTACACAGAGACACATGATGACTACAAAGAGACACATGATGACTACACAGAGACACATGATGACTACACAGAGACACATAATGACTACTAAGAGACACATGATGACTACACAGAGACACATGATGACTACAAAGAGACACATGATGACTACACAGAGACACATGATGACTACACAGAGACACATGATGACTACACAGAGACACATGATGACTACACAGAGACACATGATGACTACACAGAGACACATGTTGATTACACAGAGACACATGATGACTACACAGAGACACATGATGACTACAAAGAGACACATGATGACTACACAGAGACACATGATGACTACACAGAGACACATGTTGATTACACAGAGACACATGATGACTACAAAGAGACACATGATGACTACACAGAGACACATAATGACTACACAGAGACACATAATGACTACACAGAGACACATGATGACTACACAGAGACACAAAAAGGCTTCAAAATCACATAAAACAACTTCAAATAGACAAAAAATCACTACAAAAAAGATAAACAAAAATAACGTGAAGACTACAAAGACATGGACAACAACTTAAACAAGACAAAAAATGACGATAATTTTTCCCGAACCTGCTTTTAACTTCCGACAAATCAACGTGAGTGAAGTGATCCAACTGTCTCAGGTTGGTCACGAGGCTCAAATCCTCCCTCCGGACTTTAATGGTCTCCAGAACCAGGTCTTTCTTGGCTGCATTCAGAGGTTCAGAGGAGTTCAGAAGAGTCCTGGTGAAACCCTCGGCCGTGCACTTTAGGATTCGAGCGACGGAGCCTACGTTGGAGGAGATGTTCGGGATCACGTTGAGGACCAGGATCATGACGGAGGCCGTGAGGAGGAGCTTTCGGCCCTGCCGGGTGCAGACGGTGGGGAGGGAGAGGGTGAGGACGCACCGCAGGGGGGGGATCAGGGAGGACAGCAGGAAGATGGACACGCTGTGAGGAGAGGACACGAGAAAGAGCAGATTTCAACACTAGGAAATAAAGAAAGTCAGAATTCAGAACTCTAAAAATGTTTTTTCCTTTTTTACTTCGGAGAAAAAAGTTTTCACAGATTTCTGACTGTTTTCAAAGTTTAGACTTTTTCTCTGAATTATTTTTGCCGAATTTTTACTTTTTTCTCAGTTTTTACTTTTCTTGGAATTTTAAATTTTTTATAAGAATTTAGAATTTTTTAAGAATTTTTTTAATTTTCTCAGAATTTTTACTTTTCTAAGAATTTTGACCTTTTTCTCAGAATTTTTATTCTACTTATAATTTTATGTATTTTCTAAGAATTTTGACTTTTCTAAGAATTTTGACCTTTTTCTCAGAATTTTTATTCTACTTATAATTTTATGTATTTTCTAAGAATTTTGACTTTTCTAAGACTTTCTTTTATTGTTTCAGCAGGAAGAAGGACACGCTGTGAAGAGAGGAGAGAGAGCAGCTGTTGTAAGCTGGAAATAAAGAAGAATTAAGAAAGTCAGAATTCAGAACTTACTTATTACTTCTGATAAAATTGTATTACAGATTTCTGACATTTCTCAATGTTTAGACTTCAGATGACTTTTCATCAGATTGTTTCTCGGAATTTCAATTTTTTCCAAGTTTTCTTCGAATTTTGATTTTTTTCTATGAATTTTGACTTGTTTAAAGAATTTTGACTTTTCTTCCAATATTTGTATACTTTCTAAGAATTTTGACTTTTTTCTCAGAATTATTACTTTCCATCAGAATTTTGACTTTTTCTCAGAATTCAGACCTGTAGATGCTGGAGGTCAGCAGGCAGGTTTCTGATGGATTAATTCAGACCTGTAGATGCTGGAGGTCAGCAGGCAGGTTTCTGAGACATTAATTCAGACCTGTAGATGCTGGAGGTCAGCAGGCAGGTTTCTGAGACATTAATTCAGACCTGTAGATGCTGGAGGTCAGCAGGCAGGTTTCTGAGACATTAATTCAGACCTGTAGATGCTGGAGGTCAGCAGGCAGGTTTCTGAGGCATTAATTCAGACCTGTAGATGCTGGAGGTCAGCAGGCAGGTTTCTGATGGATTCATTCAGACCTGTAGATGCTGGAGGTCAGCACGCAGGTTTCTGATGGATTAATTCAGACCTGTAGATGCTGGAGGTCAGCAGGCAGGTTTCTGATGGATTAATTCAGACCTGTAGATGCTGGAGGTCAGCAGGCAGGTTTCTGATGGATTCATTCAGACCTGTAGATGCTGTAGGTCAGCAGGCAGGTTTCTGATGGATTAATTCAGACCTGTAGATGCTGGAGGTCAGCAGGCAGGTTTCTGAGGCATTAATTCAGACCTGTAGATGCTGGAGGTCAGCAGGCAGGTTTCTGATGGATTCATTCAGACCTGTAGATGCTGGAGGTCAGCAGGCAGGTTTCTGAGGCATTAATTCAGACCTGTAGATGCTGGAGGTCAGCACGCAGGTTTCTGAGGCATTAATTCAGACCTGTAGATGCTGGAGGTCAGCAGGCAGGTTTCTGATGGATTAATTCAGACCTGTAGATGCTGGAGGTCAGCAGGCAGGTTTCTGAGACATTAATTCAGACCTGTAGATGCTGGAGGTCAGCAGGCAGGTTTCTGATGGATTCATTCAGACCTGTAGATGCTGGAGGTCAGCAGGCAGGTTTCTGATGGATTCATTCAGACCTGTAGATGCTGGAGGTCAGCACGCAGGTTTCTGAGGCATTAATTCAGACCTGTAGATGCTGGAGGTCAGCACGCAGGTTTCTGAGACATTAATTCAGACCTGTAGATGCTGGAGGTCAGCAGGCAGGTTTCTGAGACATTAATTCAGACCTGTAGATGCTGGAGGTCAGCAGGCAGGTTTCTGAGGCATTAATTCAGACCTGTAGATGCTGGAGGTCAGCACGCAGGTTTCTGAGGCATTAATTCAGACCTGTAGATGCTGGAGGTCAGCAGGCAGGTTTCTGATGCATTTATTCAGACCTGTAGATGCTGGAGGTCAGCAGGCAGGTTTCTGAGGCATTAATTCAGACCTGTAGATGCTGGAGGTCAGCAGGCAGGTTTCTGAGACATTAATTCAGACCTGTAGATGCTGGAGGTCAGCAGGCAGGTTTCTGAGGCATTAATTCAGACCTGTAGATGCTGGAGGTCAGCACGCAGGTTTCTGATGGATTTATTCAGACCTGTAGATGCTGGAGGTCAGCAGGCAGGTTTCTGAGGCATTAATTCAGACCTGTAGATGCTGGAGGTCAGCAGGCAGGTTTCTGATGCATTAATTCAAACCTGTAGATGCTGGAGGTCAGCAGGCAGGTTTGTGAGGAGTATCTGAGGGAGTCTGAGAGCCAGAGGAGCATCAGGAGGCCGGTCAGCAGGGCGAGGCTGAAGCAGAGAACCAGCAGCGTGAGAAGGTTTCTGCCCTGAGGAGCAGGAGCTGAGAACACATCCCACAGGTGGAGGAGAGTTGAGCTTAACACCTGTCTGCAGGAGGAGGATCTGAGGAAACAGGAAAGTGAGAGAGGCTGAATCCTGCAAACTCCATTTGGACAAACTAAATGGGTTTTCAAGTATTTTGACTTTTTCTCAGAATTTCAATATTTTCTAACATTTTTACTTTTTCTCAGAACCTTTGCTATTTCTCAGAAATTTGAATTTTCTCAGAATTGTCACTATTTCTCAGAATATTTTTTTTCTCAGACTTCAAAATGTTCTCAGTTTTTACTTTAGTTAGAATTTGTAATATTTTCTCAGAAATGTGTAATATTAATATTTTCTCAGAATTTGTAATATTTTCTAAGAATTACCAGTTGGTATACTAACCACCAAGTTGAATGTCTATTTTTGCAATTTCCTGTCTGCTTCCACTAAATAATAAAGCTCAATATCCCAAATTATGAACTTGCATCAAAGGGTTTTACAATCTGTCTTAAATTAAGCTCCAATTCAGAAGAAAAGTATTACACTACGATACACTTAAAGACTACAAATATACAGAAAGCCGCTATAACAAGATACAAAAAGACTACAAATATGCAAATGAACATAGATGAACACTGAACTACTAAAAAGACACAGAAAATAACTATAATAAATAAACAACTTAAAAGAGACACATTTTGACTACAAAGAGAACAACTAAAAAAACCTCTAAATAACCTAAAAAAAGAGACAAAATAATGGAAAAAACAAGGCAACTATATTTAGATTGCTCAATTCCCAAATTACGAACTTGTTTCAGGTTTTTTTTTTTTACCTTTCTTAGAATTTTTTATTTTTTCTCAGAAATATTAGGCGCATTCACACCGCAGTACTTTTCCCACAAAGGTTCATGAGAACTTAGTTCATGAGAACTCTTTAGTTCTCATGAACTAAGTTCAGATCGCGTTCACACCGGAATAAGTCCCTGGGGGAGGATTAGTCAAATGGAGCCGCTGACGTCACTTCTTCTTCTTCTGCTTTGGGTTTACAGGCAGGCTACAAACCACTTCACGGCGTATACTGCCGCCCGGAGTCCCCGGCCGGAAGTCCCCGGAGTTGGGGAAGGCTCAGTAGAAGCTGCTGGGACTCCCAGCAGCTCCCCTGCTCTCTAGCAGGGACTTTCGAGCGGGTAAAAAGGTTCTCATGAACTACTTTTAGTACCGTCTCTTTTTGGTGTGAACGCGATAAAAGAGTTCGCATTAACCTTTGTGGGAAAAGTCCCGCAGTGTGAATGCGCCTATTTATTTTTGCTCAGTATTTTCAAATTTTCTCATATTTTAGAATTTTCTCAAATTTCCAATTTTTCTCAAAGTTTTGACTTTCTTCAGAATTATTACCTTGTATCATATTTTCATTAACTTTAAAACAAGTTCAACAAGATGCAAACATAGTTAAAAAACTTAAAAGAGACACATAATGACTACAACGAGATGCCAAACAACGACAAAGAAACTCAAAATAACCACTAAAAGACACAAAATGACAACAAGAGACTGAACATGACAACAAAAAGACACAACAAGGAAACAAAAATAAACTCAAAGACATGGAAAACAACACACAAAATAAATAAAAAATCAAGGCAACTATATTTGTAAAGCTCAATATCCCAAATTACAAACTTGAGTCAAAAGGTGTTACAATTTGTCTTTAGAACCAGTTAACCCTTAATTCAGAAGAAAAGTATTACATTTGAAATCAGTTAAAATGTTTTACTTTAACCCAGAACGGTAGTGTGAAATGATTTGTAGGAGAAATGCTGCCTCTTTTAACCACATATTATAACAGATCATTTTGAAAGTAACTAAACTTTATCGACACAAACAACATCATCAACCCGAGAGAGACGGATCAATCATTTCAATTAGTTCCATCTCAATTAGAGATTAATTACAAAAGATAATCAGTTTTTACCTGACGGCCGTGATGATATCCTCTGTGATGAGCTTCATGCTCTCTGAACACTGGATGCTGGAGTGTGTGTGTGTGTGTGTGTGTGTGTGTGTGTGTGTGTGTGTGTGTGTGTGTGTGTGTGTGAGAGAGTGTGTGAGTGTGTGTGTGTGTGTGTGTGAGAGGAGAAAAGAGGAAGTGAACACTCACCGTCATGTAATGCATCCGTGACTCTAAATCATATGGAGAGCAGCCTGATGCAACCACACACACACACACACACACACACACACACACACACACACACACACACACACACACACACACACTTTGTCTTATGTAACTGTAAGGGAATAAAGTTAACTTTTTCACACACACACACACACACACACACACGGCCGGCCCTTGGCACCGGCGAACTAGGTTGTCACCTAGAGCACCAGATCTGGAGGGGCGCTGCCAGGGCCGGCCCTAGACATGTTGGTGCCCTAGGCGAGATTATGATTTGGTGCCCCCCAAATTATTTATTTTATATTTATTTTCAGTGATTGGGCAGATATATTATTTCATTATTTTTATGATTTAGACATCACTTTTATTTAAATAAACATGTTTGTCCGTATATAAATATTATGTAGCAAAATAAAATGTTAAATGCTTTTCTTGATAATAAAAAATAAGTACTAGGATGGGTTTAAAGCAGAGACCAAATGTCACGATGTGCTGTGTGACAAGAATAAATATATTATAATATTTCATCCTCCGATTCTACAACAAGCTGCAAGTTAATGGTTCTATTTTCATTTACAAAACAGCTGCGTAACATCATAAAATCAGGACGTTCTCCAATAAAGGTTTTGAGATTAATCTGGATGAAACCAGGGCATTTTGGTTTTGTTATTAGACTGTGTAAGAAATGTGCATCTGTCAACAGTTCATTCATGTGACTGGAGGACAGTTTAGAAAACAGGAAGCAGTTCCTACAGTACACACTTTCAACATGTTACAAATATTTTTTTTAAAAGGTCAAAAGTGGGGTGAGGGTGATATAAATAAACTGTGACCAAACTGTACGTCAACACAACACGTGTGTGAGATAAATGAAACTATATATTGCGTAAAACTCCAAAATGTAAGGTTGGTGTGTGTGTGTGTGTGTGTGTGTGTGTGTGTGTGTGTGTGTGTGTCGGCGAACTAGGTGGTCGTCTAGGGCGCCAGATCTGGAGGGGCGCTGCGCTGGGAGAAACATTTTTATTAAAAAAAAAATGTATATGATTTTGTATTTTTATTCTGCCTAATTTTCTGCACTTGAATACATTTACATTAATAATTGAATAAAGTTAAAACACCCTTTGCACACCGGCCCGGCAACATTTTGCATTTGCCCTGTACGATGGGCACTGTAAGTGATGAAAGTGGGGGATGTTGACTTATCAGGCTATTTTCCTCTCTGTACACAGCTCCAGTTTGGGCATCGGCCTGTCATCAGGTTTAGTTTTTAGTTGCTGCTGTAGCGGAAGTTTAGTCAAATTAATTTTGATGAAATACTCCAAATCTCCACCCTCCATAATTGCACTTGCTTCAGTTGATTGCTACTTTCTAAGGGCGGTGATGACAGTTACAGTAGAACTGAAGTTGATGCGATTTGATTGGATTGTGAGGCAAGGGAAGCCAGCCGCCTCTGGCTTCCCTGGCCATGGCCCTGACCAATCACAGATTGGCAGGGGCATGACGTGAGCCTCATCTGATTGGTCAATCCCTCCATTTCTTTTCACCAAGAGAAGCCAATTTCGGCTAGCCTCCTCTCCAACAGAGAGTGCAATCTACTGCTTCACCATACCATCCAGAGGGGCGCTGTTTCACTCTTTGTAAAATACTCAATGAGAATGGGGGAGAGATGACAGCAACACACAACACAGAAGAATTACCGAAACTAAACGAAGTGTTTTTATTTATTTATTACAATTATAACTACAATCCGAAAAAACAGGGGCCCTTGGCCTCCAGGAGAAACCGCCACTGTACACACACCAAAGAGACATTTACTTCACAGGCTCTTGGTAATGGTTTTCCATCAATGAAATACGGCTGTTTACTGACACCTAGTGGCAGCAGAATGAAACTGCAACTACATCAGCAAACGCATGTTCCTCTCCAATATCCCAATGTGCCTTTCAATAGATAAATGTATTTAGGAATGTGGAATTAATCTAACGAGTAGTTGTTGATATTTCAGTGTATACAAGAAGAAGAACATTGTAAAGAAATATTATTTGAATAAAGTAGATAAATGTACAAAACAATGGAAATTGGTTTGTATCAGTAAATTATACCTCTTTATCTACACTTTCCATCAAGCCAGCAGTTAGGGATCAGATCCTTTGTTGCAACATCTCTAACATTTTCTAATTTTTTTGCGGCAAAAATCATGTTACACAAGAAATATTTACAATTCAGTAATTAAGTTGTGATATACTTAACAAAATCTTTAAATTTGAGCCATTCAGATTAATAAAAACTAGGCTGAAAACTCATCGCCTCATTCTTGGAGAGGTCCACCCTGAGACATGTATTTAATAAATCCACATTACCCTGTTGAAATAGACATGTGATCGTAAAAGAACATAAGTATCATCCTTCAAATGCAACGCCTGCTGTGTTCAGTGGGATTGGTTGACCGTGCTGTAAAATGCAGCTGGATCCTCTCCAGAGTCCTGCCCTCTGGTCCTGAGAGATACATGATGAGATTTGAATGATAATAATAATGCAGAAGGAACTAAATGATATATGAACAATGTTCCTGTGTGAGGATCTGCTCACCTCGGGGCAGCACTGCTGAACTTGACGGCAGCGTACTCCGTGACTTCCTGCTGCTCCGTGTGTCCGAGGGGCCGAGCTGCTCTCATAAGTAAAGAGGGGTCCGCCCGGCTGTTGGAGAAGTGAACGCTGGCATACTGAGGGTCATCCTGCTGCTCCGGCTGATCAGGTACACACTGCAGGGAGGAAAACACTTTCAGTTACACATGTTTGCATTCATAGGTATTTCATGGGGAATGGACCCAGGACAGAAAAGGCCAAAGCAACAGCAGCCGTGGTAATGATGGAAACACATCCCTGCTTCATCAACATGCTGCTGTATGAGAGAAAAGATGGAAGGATAACAGATAGGAAAACCTCTGGATGAACTTGGAATGTACTCACGTCTAAGAGGAGAATCAAAGAGATTGTGACAGAAATTAACTGTTTATAGAAGGATGTAAAAAGAGCAGCAAGAGGTCCTTCTCTCAGATCAATGTTCTATAAGCACTTAAACACCACCATCTTTATACATTGTTATGTTTTCTTTAGTACTAGATGAATTACTTAAGCATCTACTCTCACCTCTTCCCTGGTGTCCGCTCTCTCTTCATGCTCAGACGAGTCTCTGGAAGCCCTCTTTCTTCTGCTCAGGAGAGTTTATGAAGAAAAAGAAGATCAAATGTTTGACACCAGACAAACAGACTTTCAATGATTTAACACACAACGATTAAGACGATCAGATCTGCTCACCTGATCCACAGGAAGACAGAGAGAGAAATGACCGCCAGGAGAACAACAGGGATTGTTGCAGCAGCTGGTAGCTTCCATGATCCTCCTGAGAAACAGAGATCAACAGAGAACACACAGAGAACACAGCGGTGTTTCTCTAATCAAGTCAAAGTCAACTTTATTGTGAATCTCAAAATATGTTTGTTCACACAGAAAGATCGAAATACTGTTTCCCACAGTCCCGAGGTATAAAATAAAGGATATACAATATATATAAAATATGTATATACATACCTATACCCCAACTTATTTACATAACTATATTTACATACACATGAAAATACAAGAACGCTCAATAATTAAAAATACACAAATAATAAAAAATAAACGTTTACTTCAAAAGTAAGCAGGGTACATACAAAGATGATGTGAAAATGAGAGTGCAAAATATGGGATTTTTAACATAGGGATGAAACAAACTAATAATAATTATTCTTGTTAGGGACATTATTGTCCTAGACTCCTAGATATGACGTACATGACCAACCCTGACGTCTGTTTATCTCCTTTAAGGACATAGGCTGCTTCAGCCATAAAGTTATTGTTCCCATTCTGTGACCGGGCAACACTAGGTCACAGATGGTCTGTTGTTGTGGGTGCACTGGGACACTTCCTTCTTTGTTGTTTGTGGACTCCAAGGTATGAAATCTTCGAGGCCATATGTGACGGATGCAAGTGACTCAGTGTGCCCAACTGTCTAAGCTATCTTATCAAAATATGTTGATCACTCTCTGTGAAACCAGTTAAATGGGCTAACGAGAGAGAGGCGCTCCAGAATTGATGTGGCAACTCTCCCGTGCAGTCTCACCGTGACTGCTGTGACTTGTGATGTGAATCTCTCCGGCCGTAACTCCAAATAAATCATCAGTGTTTGACATCCTCCCCGTGTCTCTTTCCTGAGTCGGTGACATTGCTACACAGAAGTTTCCTCTACAATTCTTATTCTTAAAATCAATGTGGTGTAGGTCTTTGACGGGAGGCGGTCTCCAGGTGCTCCTCCAGCTCAGTGTGCAGGAAACTAAACCAATCCCCTGAAAGTGCCAGGGTTGACTGAAGAGTCTCGTCATGCCCACGCAAAGCCGGCTCAAAAGCCCCACAAAACGTCATTATTTGGGATTAAATGTGCCTGTTTTTATCCCCCTCCTCCTTGAGTTTCCTCACCTCCTGGCCGGCGTCCAGCTGCGTAGCAGTTGATTACTTGGGGAGATAAAATAATCGCCGCTCTGGTATTAGTTTTGAGGACGCTGATTGGCTACAGCAGGGGTGTCAAACAAATCCAAAAATGGGTACTAGTGGAGGGCCGGACTGGTTCAATGTTTATTGCAAACGTATTGAAATGAACTTATTGCACATATTAAACCTGGAACTAACAAAGCTTAAATTATTGCCTATAAAAACAACATTAAATAATCAGTTGCATTCATTTCTTACGGCTCTATCTGCAGCTTCATTTCTTATGGCTCTATCTGCAGATTCATTTCTTACGGCTCTATCTGCAGCTTCATTTCTTATGGCTCTATCTGCAGCTTCATTTCTTATGGCTCTATCTGCAGCTTCATTTCTTACGGCTCTATATGCAGCTTCATTTCTTACGGCTCTATCTGCAGCTTCATTTCTTATGGCTCTATCTGCAGCTTCATTTGTTATGGCTCCATCTGCAGCTTCATTTCTTATGGCTCTATCTGCAGCTTCATTTCTCATGGCTCTATCTGCAGCTTCATTTCTTATGGCTCTATCTGCAGCTTCATTTCTTACGGCTCTATCTGCAGCTTCATTTATTATGGCTCTATCTGCAGCTTCATTTCTTACGGCTCTATCTGCAGCTTCATTTCTTACGGCTCTATCTGCAGCTTCATTTCTCATGGCTCTATCTGCAGCTTCATTTCTTACGGCTCTATCTGCAGCTTCATTTCTTATGGCTCTATCTGCAGATTCATTTCTTACGGCTCTATCTGCAGCTTCATTTCTTATGGCTCTATCTGCAGCTTCATTTATTATGGCTCTATCTGCAGCTTCATTTCTTATGGCTCTATCTGCAGCTTCATTTCTTATGGCTCTATCTGCAGCTTCATTTCTTACGGCTCTATCTGCAGCTTCATTTCTTATGGCTCTATCTGCAGCTTCATTTCTTACGGCTCTATCTGCAGCTTCATTTCTTATGGCTCTATCTGCAGCTTCATTTCTTATGGCTCTATCTGCAGCTTCATTTCTTATGGCTCTATCTGCAGCTTCATTTCTCATGGCTCTATCTGCAGCTTCATTTCTCATGGCTCTATCTGCAGCTTCATTTCTTACGGCTCTATCTGCAGCTTCATTTCTTACGGCTCTATCTGCAGCTTCATTTGTTATGGCTCTATCTGCAGCTTCATTTCTCATGGCTCTATCTGCAGCTTCATTTCTTACGGCTCTATCTGCAGCTTCATTTCTTACGGCTCTATCTGCAGCTTCATTTCTTATGGCTCTATCTGCAGCTTCATTTCTCATGGCTCTATCTGCAGCTTCATTTCTCATGGCTCTATCTGCAGCTTCATTTCTTATGGCTCTATCTGCAGCTTCATTTCTCATGGCTCTATCTGCAGCTTCATTTCTCATGGCTCTATCTGCAGCTTCATTTCTTATGGCTCTATCTGCAGCTTCATTTCTTATGGCTCTATCTGCAGCTTCATTTCTTACGGCTCTATCTGCAGCTTCATTTCTTACGGCTCTATCTGCAGCTTCATTTCTTACGGCTCTATCTGCAGCTTCATTTCTTATGGCTCTATCTGCAGCTTCATTTCTCATGGCTCTATCTGCAGCTTCATTTCTCATGGCTCTATCTGCAGCTTCATTTGTCATGGCTCTATCTGCAGCTTCTTCGGGCCGAAATTAAATCCACGCGGGCCTGATTTGGCGTAATTGTGTTTAAAAACGTAGCTGAAATTACAGATAAATAGGTGAAAAAAAGACACAAACATGGTTTGCACTGGTCAGGGACGCTTGGCTGGAAAACATATTTCAAATGAGATGCACAAAAGTTTGAGAAATGATGAATAAAAGCATGTTGTTGAACAATGGTCCCCAAAACAAGTAGAGCTGCATTACTAACGTGGCATCAGTTGCACACACACTGATGGTCAAGGTCTAATGAAACGGACGAAAGTACCATGCAGATGATGTGACTGAAACACACTGGTAGGAGATGAATGCATAGAACTTACCTGCCACAACACCAATCTGATGAAAGGTGGAGTAACTACGTCCTAACTTGTTCTGGGCTCCACAGGAATAACTCCCTCCGTGTTCAGCTCTGAAGTCAGTGATGTTGAAGATCTGTCCTGAAGCTTTTTGAGAGTGTCCCTCGTACCAGGTGTAGCTAGCTGCTGGGTTAGCATCACTGCTACAGGTCAGAGTCACTGAACTGCCCTCCTCTATCTCAGCAGAGGGACTCACGGACACAGAGGGAGGCTTTGGAGCATCTGGAGGAGAAGTGTAAGTTATTAACATGGAAGGGTGGATATAATGGAAACTTGCAAATGTCCAGACAGAGGCACGAAGCAGGAAACCGTTTTTCACAACGCAACATATTTGAAAGCTTGGAGCATCTGGAGGAGATAACATGAACACTTTTCACATTTCATTCCACGTTGGAAGATATTTTAATGAATGATAGTTTAATAAAACACAGAGTGGGTGGTTCACTTGATTCCATCCTTTATCAGAAATCTAAACACGTTGAGGGAAAGTGATAATCTTTTATTCATGGAGAAGTCTCCTTCATAATTCTCCTTTATTCTTCTTTCTAGTAGCATCCTTCGTAGCAAGATTATATTTGACCTATTTTAAAATCAGACAGAAAACCTAGAGCTCTGGTTCAGTGTCTTTGCACACTGCCATGTCTGCTGGCGACCTCTGGTGGTAAATAGATACATGAGTGCATTGATGATATAATGATATACTGTATGTTAATGTTATTATGTGAGTGGAAGACTTTGAGTAAACTCACACACTGACGGAGAGGGGAAGTCCTCAAGTCCCTTCAAAGCACAGGAATAACTGTCTGCTGAACCGTATCTGAAGCCTGCATGAGGAGATGTGTCTTCCTTCACTTCCTGTCTGTTCTTAGACCAGATGTAGGAAGTTTGACCAGGTGGACAACTGCTGAGACACTGAAGGAGAGTCGACGATCCTGATCTGCTCACCTTCACCTGGAGATCTGAATAACCTAGAATTAACAAAACTGTCATTATGTTGATACATAAATCAAAACTATTTGCAAGAAGTTGAAATTAAGAAATTGTTATAACTCAGTCATTGTTATAACCCCAGTGTAAATGTTACCTGTGACAGACAGAGTGGGTCCAGGATTACCCCAGTATTTATCTCGGTTTGTTTCGAACCTGAAATAGTACTCAGCTGCGTCGCTCTCTGTCAGGTTTCTGATTCTCAGAGTGCAGGTGTGGTTAGAACAGAGATACTCTACACGACCTGCATACTTTGAGGCTGTTTTCAGATCTGCAAATACACCATCTTTCTTCTCAGGTAACCAGTATGTTTTCTGTAATGTGTTTTCACCACCTCTCCATCTAGATGGATATGTGAAGCTGCAGCTCATCTCCACTGTTGATCCTTTCACTGCACAGACCTTAGTAGAAGAGTAAGTCACTCCCCAGCCATCCTTACCCTGAACCACTGAAACACAGAGCACATCAGGAACTAGAATCAAAGTTAATCTATACATTGTTGAGACATTTCCTGAACAGCACTTTCAACTGAGAATGTAAAAATAAACCTTTTACAGACTTTACTGAGATAGAGCAGAACAACACATGTGAATTCGTTCTTAATAATAATAATAATAATAATAATTAATATTGCATTTTATTTATAGCGCTTTTCACAACTCAAAGACGCTTTACAGTATGAGGGAGGGTAGACAAACACAGGCAAACAAGTAAGTAAAAACTAAAAAGGCAGTCAAGAGGAAGTTGATTGAGAGGGGGGGGGCTTATGGGTAGACAGAGTTGAAAAGATGTGTTTTGAGGCGGGACTGAAAGACTGTGAGGGACTCAGAGTCACGGAGATCTTGGGGGAGGGAATTCCAGAGCCTAGGAGCTGCCACTGAGAAGGCTCTGTCCCCAAAGCTGCAGAGTGTGGATGTGGGAATGGATAGGAGTCCGGCTGCGGTGGATCTGAGGGACCGTGGGGGTTGATAAGGAGTGAGAAGGTTTGTGAGATAAGGGGGGGCCAGATGGTGGAGTGCTTTGTAGGTGAGGACCAGAATTTGTAGTTGATGCGATGGGAGACAGGAAGCCAGTGGAGGTCTTTGAGGACTGGGGTGATGTGATGCCATGATGTGGTATGCGTGAGGAGACGTGCAGCTGCATTTTGAACCCGTTAGAGTCTGTTGAGGGATGTAGTGCTGATGCCGTAAAGAAGTGAGTTGCAGTAGTCGAGGCGGGAGGAAATGAAAGCATGGATTAGTCGTTCGGCTGCGGGGCGGGTGAGAGAGGGTCGGATTTTTGCAATATTGCGGAGGTGGAAAAATGAGGTTTTGACTCTTTGGCGGATGTGAGGTTCGAGGGAGAGGGTGGGGTCAAAGATTATGCCAAGGTTGCGTGCCTGATTGGAGGGGGAAACAATGGTGCCATCGATGGTGAGAGTTATGTTAGTGACCTTGCTGAGGGTGGATTTGGAGCCGATTAGGAGGAGTTCTGTTTTGTTGCTGTTCAGTTTGAAGAGGTTATGTTGCATCCAAGTTTGAATAGCTGTCAGACAGGAATCGATGTGGGTAAGGGGTGGGTTATGGAGGGATTTGGTGCTGAGGTAGATCTGAGTGTCATCAGCATAGCAGTGGAAGTCCAGGTTGAAGAGTATCTGACCGAGGGGGAGGATGTAAATGATGAAGAGGAGGGCCAAGTACTGATCCTTGAGGAACGCCTTGTGTGACTGAAGCTGTGGCAGAGGAGTGGTTTGGGAGGGAGATGAAGTGGGATCGTTCAGTGAGGTAGGACTGGAGCCATCTGAGTGCAATACCTTCAATACCAATGTCCCTGAGTCGGGTGAGCAGGATGTTGTGGCTCACGGTATCGAAGGCTGCACTCAGGTCGAGGAGGATGAGAATATTGAGGGAACCAGTGTCAGCAGAGGTGAGGAGGTCATTGAGGACTTTGACGAGTGCAGTTTCTGTACTGTGGTGAGGACGAAATCCAGACTGAAGGGGTTCATAAAGCTGGTTGGTTTGGAGATGGCAGTGCATTTTTTGGCTACAATGCGTTCAAGAGTTTTTGAGAGGAATGGTAGGTTGGAGATGAGGTGGTAATTAGTGAGGGAGGAGGGATCAAGACCGGGTTTTTTGAGGATTGGAGTAACAGCAGCAGTTTTGAAAGCAGAGGGGACGGTTCCATGGGACAGCGAGGAGTTGAAAAGGTTAGCAAGAAAGGGGCAGAGGACGGGGAGACAGGACTTCAGGAGAGGAGTGGGTAGAGGTCAAGGGAGCAGGTTGTGGGATTTGAGGAACCGATCAGGTGGAGTATTTCAAGTGGGGTAACCAGGTTGAACTGGGAGAGGCGGCGCTGGGGAGGAGGAGTCAGGAGGTCAAGGGAGATGGGGGGAGAAATGGTAGCGGTGGAGGTTGGGAGATGCTTGTATAACAGATGGAGCTGAGAAGGAGTGGTTAATGGCGTTAATTTTGTCTCCGAAAAACTGGAGGAATGAGCTGCAAGTAGCGGAAGTAGAAGTAGGGAGGTTAACAGCACGGGTTTGAAGAGCTTGTTAACTGTGGAGAAGAGGGTCCTGGGGTTACGGGAGGGGTCAGTGAAGATGTTGGAGAGGTAGGCAGATTTAGCGGCAATAAGAGCATCTTTGTATGCATTGAGATGGAGTTTGTAGCTTATGTAATGGACTGTGAGGATGATTTATTTGAAAGACGTTTAAGTTGGGGCCTTGCTGCTTCATTTTACGCAGTGCGGGTGTGAACCAGGGTGAGGAGGTCTTGAAAGTAACAGTTTTATTTTTGAGGGGGGCTAAAGTGTTGAGGGAGGTGAGTAGGGTGGAGTTGAGATGGTTGAGCAGATCATCAGGTGAGCTGAGGGTTGCGTCCAGGGGGAGATTAGACGATAGCAGTTCGGAGAGATGGTTATGGTCAATGGAGTGTAGATTACGGAAGGTGATGTTTCTGGGTGGGCAGGGGTTTCGGGTGGGGGGGGCAATGGTGAATTGTATGAGTTTGTGGTCGGATAGGGGAAATGGGCAAGGGTGGAGGTCAATCACTGGGAGGTTGGTAGAGCAGACGAGATCAAGAATGTGTCCTTTGTCATGGGTAGGGAAGGTTCTTAGGCACTTTAAAACCAAGGACACTCTTTGACTTTGTTGTTTCTTAATCAAAGCAGGTAGAACAGAAGTCTACGCAAACAGGGTATGTTCAGTTTGACACGAGATTGGAAAATGCCTTCATATAAATGAACAGTGAACGATTAGCGGTCACATTAATTAGAACAGTGTGTGGTTCTCGTTCCAGTCCCCTCTCTGTCCGCTCTGTGGTCAGGGTGCTGCTGAGTGTGAACACTATCTATGAAAGCAGAGCACTGAGGTGTGAGCAGCTTCTGTCTGATGCAGATAAGAAAAAAGAAGACTGCTGTCACTCAGGGTGTGGAAATAACGCTGAGGTCAGAGAGAGAGAAGGAACTAGAAGGGTTTGGTGCAGATGTATGGTCGATAAGAGTTGAGTCAATATGTTAAGACTTAGAATAAGAGTATCTCTCTAAATCACTTCAACTTAATCAAAACAGAGCTGGAGATTCTTTAAGTCGTCTTAAGAAAAGAACAAAGCAAAATGTTTCCAGAGAGAGAGGAGGGAACAGTTATGCAGACACTATATTCTCATTCTGACGCTTGTTAAGTGATGAGCAAACTGATATTCTACGCAGATGACTCGAGCAAAGGACAGCGGCAACGCACGACAAGATCTTCAGAAAATCCATCCAAATAACTACTAACGTCTTTGAGTTTCTACAATTCTACACACAAAGACATTTAAAATGTTTCTGCTATGTTTGCCTTTTGCACAAATCCATCCCACTCATTCCCACATGAGACCTGGTTTTACAAGTCGCACATTTTCCCAGAATCCCCTCTGTTCATGTGATGAATGTAAGTGTAGATGTACAGTACCTGACCCAGAGAGCAGGACGACGACTAATCCACTCGCTGCTGCAGTTAGACTCATAGCTGCTGCTCTCCTCTCTGTGAGACTATGAAACACGTCAGATTAAATAATGGAGAATCAATACATCGATAAACTGTTTCTACTCACAGTGAAGGAGGAACGACGTGTTGAAAGTTCCTCTGTGGCAATGAGCAGCAGATGGATTTCCTTCCTCTTTAGATTATTAATATGCCCGATGAGCCAAATGCCAGTAAACACCCATCACACAGTTATGTTTTTGTTGTAAAAAACAATTCTTAAACAAAATAAGCATTAGCTTTAACTTGTTTGGCTGCCGATATACCACTGACATCAGAAAACAATTCAAATTAAGAAGATAATAACAGTTGATCTCTATGAGCACTGAGGAAGTCAGACAGTCTGCAGGTGTAGTGAAGGAACAGGAAGACATGTGAAACCACAAGGCAGTTTTTTACTGAACAGCATGAAGAGCACAGTATTCATTATAAGAGAGAATGGAAAATGCCATACAATTTCTCTTGGTTTGTTTCTTCTCTGTTCTCTCTGCAGTCAGGTTGCTTCTGTTTCAGAGACATGCAGAACACTGAGACGTGAGAAACTCAAATACCTGTTGGTTTCAAGCCAACATGAACACACACATAATCAAGGAATCACACAATGGTCCGGTAATTATTGTTGGAGCTATTGATTGATTTAACGTGTTGATGTTGATCTATGTCATGGAAGAAGTTTCCTTCAATTCCTTTATTCTTCTTTCTATTATCATCCCTCGTAGATAGATTATATTTGACCTATTTTAAAATCAAACAGAAAACCTGGAGCCCTGGTTCAGTGTCTTTGGACACTGCCATGTCTGCTGGCGACCTCTGGTGGGTAAATAGATACATGAGTGCAAAAATTATCTGAGGTTACCTACTGTAACCCCAGCTTCTATGAGCCCTCTAAGGCTATCGCTATTGGGTAATCCCCCTGCGCACCCGCGCAGCACTGAAACACTTGTAGTCCACGCTTGATGCGAGAAATATGAGTTGTTATTTCAGATTATGTGTGCAGTGGATGTACATGATCTTTAGTTTGCTAGTTATTACGAAGATTACTTCAGGAAATTGTGTCGATACAACGTTTTCATTGTCACCAAGGTGGTTGCTAGGGACGCTGCTATCGATAATTTCTGTTATGTTGTTTAACGTTTAATGGTGTTATCTTTATTCTACCCCCTTCCCCGTCAAGTATAGTGTTGGTCCACAGCGCAAACGTATTAGTTTAACAAAATCCGCATCTAAAATTGTGGCATAGATACGTTATTTTCACCTGTGCAATTCCAGTCTCACATCTCACATCACATCGTCATAAACAAATACCGGAAACAGACCGAAAACACTTTATTCCGAGTGTGCTTGCTTTTCTCTTTGTAGGTCATCACATGACGGCATTGCAATACACGGTTAGGCTGCATTCAATATTACATATCTGCTGTAGTTCTCTATTTATAGAGCCTTGATGAGAAGACTTCTAGACAAACATGAGGAACTGCCGCCAACACTGGAAACGTGACGTGGATCATAAATATATCAGCCATTAAACAACATCTTACATTTCTTTCCACACAATACGTCTCCTTGCAGTATCAACACTAATTCGGCTGACTTTATATTTGATCCAATTGGTAGATAGGCTGTATTTACACCATAAAGGTGCACAGCTGATATAAAGGGGCACCTAGTGGTTAAAGCATGTTATTGAATTTCATTATTTTTATTATTAGATATTAATAGGATCCCTATAAAGTATATTCATTACTCGTTATTCTCTACTAATAGTTAATTAAAGACTGTATATAATGACTATTTTGCACATCCCTTTCAGGATTTCAAGATTTTCTAAGGTTTTGTCTAGCTGACATCTCTCAGTGGATGTCTGCTCATCACCTCAAGCTCAACCTTGACAAGACTGAACTGCTTTTCCTTCTGGGAAAAGATTGTCCCACTCTTGGCCTGACAATCAACATCGGCACCTCTGTTGTTTCCCCGACTCAGACTGCAAGGAATCTGGGTGTGACCCTAGATAACAACCTTTCCTGAAACGAAAACAATCGCTGCTACAACACCAGTTTGCTGCAGATACACGCTTTATACAAACATCAGGAAGATACGTCCACAGCTTGACCCAGAAAGCGACACAGGTTCTGGTCCAGGCTCTCAACATCTCACGCCTAGACTACTGCAACTCCCTCCTGACTGGTCTAGCTGCATGTGCCATCCGACCTCTGCAGCTCATCCAGAATGCAGCGGCTCGTCTGGTCTTCAACCTTCCTAAATTCTCCCACACCACGCCGCTCCTCCGCTCCCTTCACTGGCTCCCGGTAACTGCTAGAATCCACTTCAAGACACTGGTACTTGCATACCATGCTGTGAATGGATCTGGCCCTTCCTACATCCAGGACATGGTTAAACTGTACACCCCAGCACGTGCACTCCGCTCTGCATCAGCCAAACGACTCGCTGCACCCTCGCTGCGAGGGGGACCTAAGTTCCCATCAGCAGAAACACGTGGGTTTGCTATCCTGGCTCCAAAATGGTGGAATGAGCTCCCCATTGACATCAGGACACCAGATAGCTTACACACCTTCCGGCGCAGACTGAAAACTCATCTCTTTCGACTCCACTTCAAGCAATAGAACTATTAACAAAGCACTTATATACTAATAAAGGACTTGGCTTACCTAAAGCCAGTTGAGTAGCACTTGAAATGTTTTGCTCTATGAAACCTGATGTACTTATATGATTCTGTTTTCTTCAAGTTTGTATTTTGTTGGTCGAACGCACTTATTGTAAGTCGCTTTGGATAAAAGCGTCAGCTAAATGCAATGTAATGTAATGTAATGTTATTGACATATCATATATATACACAAACGGTGTAGTTATGCAATGAATGAAACACTTTGTGCATACCTCCAGCAATGTTAACTATGTTGAAGCACTTATTTTAACTGATATGTATTATACTCTTCTAAGATGTATGTAGATAGAATAAGAAATGTGCAGAATACGACAGTTTATGGTGGAGGTACACACATATTGATAGATGTCTTGTGATGCACTGTTGAGGTAGAGCTGAGGACTATCACGGGGTTTGTCAGGCGAAGCGGAGAGAATACTTACTTCCGGGTGTAATATTCTGTAAAGCAAATGAGCTGCTCCGACCCTCGGTCCTGACGGACTCCAACTTGTGTTTATAATCAAACAAATCAATAAACACAAGGATAATTATGTGTTATTGTTGAGTTAATGGAGAATTGCACAGGGGAACATAACGTATCTATGCCACAAATTTTTTATGCGGATTTTGTTAAACTAATACGTTTGCGCTGTGGACCAACACTATTACATTGACGGGGAAGGGTGGGTAGCAATAAAGATAACACCATTAAACAGTTACACAACATAACAGAAATAGTCTTGATAGCAGCATCCCTAGCAACCACCTTGGTAAACAATGAAAATGTGAAGATCACGTGACATAGACGCCAGCCATTGGAAGAATGGTG
This sequence comes from Harpagifer antarcticus, assembly GCA_902827135.1. Classification (NCBI taxonomy): domain Eukaryota; kingdom Metazoa; phylum Chordata; class Actinopteri; order Perciformes; family Harpagiferidae; genus Harpagifer; species Harpagifer antarcticus. The sequence continues at coordinate 156,773 of CADEHL010001434.1, forward strand.
AAAAAAAAGTAGGGATCCTACAATTTCAGAGGCGTTTTTGTAGAAATACTACGTATTGGTTGTGGACCAATGTAGTATTATCACGTTTTTTTTGTGAGACTGGGTTGGCGTTTGACGCTCATAGAAGCACGGCATTCGTTTGTGTCAGCTGCCCTTAAAGGCAATGTGAGCGTCCATTCTCATTGGATAGCGGAGAATTGTACACCCGGAAGTAAGTATTCCCCTTACTGTGGATTGATTTGACAGTGATATCTGCACTACTCATCGACTCAAAAACACCAGATTATCCTTGTTAATTTACACAACATTGATTGGTTTAGATTGTGTGCAATGCCTTTGTATTTTTCCCCTTCGATTCGGAGAAAACACATATTTTTTCGGAGTAAAGGATGGCAGAAGACAGAAGACACTACCCAGAATCCCCAGCTATCGTTTAGGACTACACCATGTGCCCTGTGATTAGTTCTCAAGCTCTGTGATTGGTTGACCTCCAACTGCAATTCCATTCATTCCAATGGCTGGCGTCTATGTCAAGTGATCTTCAAATTTCTCCCTGCAGAAAAAAAAACATGGCCGAACTTCGTTTAATTCTCGGTGTAAAATGCCTATTTTAAGGTTAGTTTGGCCATTAAAATGCGTTTTGATGTCATTTGATATGAGAAATATGAGTTGTTATTTCAGAATATGTGTGCAGTGGATGTACATGATCTTTAGTTTGCTAGTTATTACGAAGATGACTTCAGGAAATTGTGTCAATACAACGTTTTCATTGTTACCAAGGTGGTTGCTAGGGACTTCTAGCTCTATTCAGGGTTTTGGATTTTTTTTCTAGCTCTATCCCTGATCATTTTCAGAACCTGAAGGCTCTATACGGACTATCTTCTGGTTCTCCTCTGGATCCGTCCACTATCTCTTGTCTCTGTCCAGTGAATTACACTGTGTTACTGGAGCAGGTAAAGCATACAACAGATACTTTCAGCATTATCGGAGCACGAAGTGGAAGCTTGGACGAAACACAGCGGACTTCTAAACAATGAACACCCGCAACTTGGAAGAAATAAAGTTGGGTTTTATGCGTTCTAATATTGCAATGCAAACCCATGATGTAATGACAGTAATTCAGAATCATTGAGTCATTGAATGCTCATTTCAGTAGATTTAATCAAACAAAGCATAAACATATTGGACATGGCCTCAAGACTGTAACTTCTTCACATTCTGTTGAAATAGTCAATTACTAGCCATATCTCACCCATTGCTGTTTTGAATCATTAATGTGTGGATGACAGTTGAACTGGATGATGTAACATTTATGCCATCTGCTGGAAAGAAGACGTATCGCTCTGTTGGCGTCGTTTAGACAACAAAAACAGAGTGAATCTCTCATTTAATCAACGATCTTTGAGTACAGACACCGTCCTGCAGAGAGCCCACAGCCCAACAGCACGTCTTTGGTCTAGCACCACTTTACAAAACGTTTGCATTAAGACACTAAGACTAGCTGGTCCCTTGTAAAGGTCAGTCACCTTACCTGTTAAGCCCCAAGCATGTTTTTTCAGGTTTCAGGCTTGAATGACATTCCCAGAACAAATGACATATCTTCCCTTCTAAAAGGGTTAAATTAATAATCTTTGTTCTCAAAGTAATGATCAACCTGTGAGTTGGATGTAGAAAAGTCAGAGTCAATACAGATGTTTTTTATTTTAAAGAAAATTCAGATTGAACATGGTAAAAACTGTAAATTATAGTGTCCGTCCAAGAAATATGTTGTACTAAAAGTGAAAACTAACCTGGATAATGGGGTTAGTAGACTAAAAGCTTTAGGAATCCAAAGTACAACATAATAAGTATCAAGATTGATGCAAAACAAGTGATATTTGACCTTTTTAGACAGATTTAGAAAAAAAAACCTCTTCTGGGGTCATTTGGGGTGGATTTTCCAATATCTCTGGCCCCCTTGTTCGTTTTTGACATGTGACATCTCTTTCGGACCGTTAGAGCCAATAGAATCCAAGGGAAATCGTCCCGCACACAGTCATGTTTAAAAAAGGTAGCCATTGAAGACCAGTTTAGACCAGACAAAGACGAAGGTAAGCCATGTTAGCGTTGTGGGCTACCTAGCTCCACTTGTTTTGATGTACGTTTTTGGTGATAACGTCGCGAGTTTGTATCTTTCAGTGTTGAGGTGGGCACCGTTAGATTCTGTGTCTCCTTGCGATCATAAACGATGTATTTGATGTGCACCTAGGATCAGTAATAAGGGAACTAGGAGTAATTACCGGTGTAGTAATAGGTTAGCATTTTTCGCTCAGAGGTCATTTAGATGCTTCTTATGAGGACTTGTGTTTGTTTTGGTAAAAATAGTTTATATCGTCAGTTAGCTGAGATAATTCCCGTTAATCTGGTATAACACATTAATAGGTTCAGAATATTAAGATCCAACGAGACACAGTGTCGTGAAAAAAAAACTAAAGTACCCGCCGGTGGGGACCTTCGGGCTTAACAGGTTAAATGAGCAGTGGGTGAAAGGCAGGACACATGAACTTGGTCCTGAGGAGATGTAACGATTATTAAACAAGAAAGTTGTCGAGTCAAGGGGTCAAACAAATGAACATTTGTGATTATTAGTGAATCGGTTGCAGGTGGGTGAAATCAGGCTTAGGGAGTAACGCATTACATGTAACGGCATTAGGGTCGTCAGGACACAAAATAGACAAATGTATTCCCTTACATTTACAGAAGCAGCTGACGACCAACACACTTGTATCTTTGAAACGATTATGCCATTTATATCTTTTGTCACAAACATAGCAGCTCTATTCTTAATCTCCTGTGTGGACTCTCATGTGTGTCTTTAAATTTCCACTCTGTGAAAAAGCTTTCTTACAGACTGTACAGCTGTGTGGTTTCTCACCTGTGTGGACTCTCATGTGTTCCTTTAAACTTCCACTATGTGAAAAAGATTTGGCACAAACTGAGCAGCTAAAGGGTTTCTCTCCTGTGTGGACTCTCATGTGTTATTTAAACTTCCACTCTGTGCAAAAGAATTGGTACAAACTGAGCAGCTACAAGGGTTTCTCTCCTGTGTGGACTCTCATGTGTTCTTTTAAAGTTCTACTCTTTGAAAAAAGCTTTCTGACAAACTGAGCAGCTGTGTGCTTTCTCTCCTGTGTGGATTCTCATGTGTTTCCTTTAAATTTCACTCTGTGAAAAAGCTTTCGTACAGACTGAGCATCTGTATATGTTCTCTCCTGTGTGGATTCTCATAGTGTTCCTTTAAATTTCCATTCAGTGAAAAAGCTTTCTTACAAACTGAGCAGCTAAAGGGGTTTCTCTCCTGTGTGGACTCTCATGTGTTTATTTAAACTTCCACTCTGTGCAAAAGATTTGGTACAAACTGAGCAGCTAAAGGGTTTCTCTCCTGTGTGGACTCTCATGTGTTCTTTAAAGTTCCACCTCTTTGAAAAAAGCTTTCTTACAGACTGAGCAGCTGTGTGCTTTCTACTCTCCTGTGTGGATTCTCTGTGTTCCTTCAATGTTCACATCCGTGAAAAAGCTGTCGTACAGACTGAGCAGCTGAATGGTTTATTTTCAGCACTACATCGTGGATCAACTGACAGATTCATGTCTATTTTTCAGTAAGTTTGAGCCTGATGCCTGTTCTCTGGTCTCCTTCCAATCAGCACTGTCTTCAGTGTCAGGTTCAGAAGAGTGTCCAGCGTCAGGTTCATAAGAGTCTCCAGTGTCAGGTTCAGAAGAGTCTCCAGTGTGGTCCTTAGTCTTTGGTTGTAAACTGCTCTCTGGATCTGAATTCCTGGCTGCTTCTGGTCCTCGACTGTCATCTCCATCAGCTTCTGTTTCCATGTGTTCAGTTTGTCTTTGATCAGGCTGTGAGGACTGAGGTTTCTCTTTATCATCTTCACTCTTCACAGGGTCAGGAGTGAAAGTGGACTTGGTGATATCAGCCTCCTCCACCTCCTCACTGACCCAGAGTTCCTCCTGTTCCTGCTTAATGTGTGGGGGGGGCTCTGGTCCTCCTGGTGCAGACTGGTGCTCCCCTCATGCTGGTCATGAAGAACCTCTTCTTTAACCACCACCAGCTGCTGGACGTCTGCAGAAAACAGGAGACACACAGTCAGAACAAATTGTTAAGTGTTAGCATTTAAACATCTAATCACCATTACAATGGGAGACATTTTTCAGCCCTAATTAATGCCTTTGTTTTTATATTTTCACATTATCTTTCTTTGTCCCACTTAATGTGTTATTTTCGTTGTCTCAGTTCAACTTATGTAGCCCAGCCCCTTGGTTTTTTCTTCGTGGCGTAGCACTAGCTGCAGTAAACAAGGAATTGTATTTGGGATCGTTCAGATACACCACGCCTACAGTATAGAATTAAAACACTCTGTTACAAATTAAAAATCCTAAATTCAACCTTATTTAAGTAAAAGTATGCAAGTATCATCAGAACATTTGACGGCACCTTCTTGCGTAACAGTAATGATGGGTGCAGTAAAATGTTCCCTGTCAGTGTTTAATTTATGATGTTTCTTGATTATTTCGTATGTTGCATTTTACCGCTGTACATGTTCAAGTTGCCGCTTGTATAAAATGATTATAGATGAGGGAACCTGCTAAATATTAAAATGTATGTTTTTTATACAGTACCAGTCAAATGTTTGGACACCTTCTCATTCAATGGTTTTTGTTTATTTTAATTTGTAGATTAACACTGAAAACATCACAACTATGAAAGAACATATATGGAATTATCTAGTTAACAAAAAAGTGTTAAAAAATCAAGAATATGATTCTTGGCTTCTCTCAGTCAGCTTCATGAGGTAGACACCTGGAATGGTTTTCAATTAACACGTGCGCCTTGTCAAGAGTCAATGTGCGGAATGACTTGCCTTCTTAATGTGTTTGAGACCATCAGTTGTGTTGTGCAGAGGTAGAGTTAGTGCACAGTGGAAAGCCCTATTTGACTGCTGTTGTAATCCATATCATGGCAAGAAGACTCAACCCAGTAAAGAGAAACGGACCGTCCGTCCATCATCACTTTAAGAAATGAAACCAGTCGATCCGTAAAAAAATGTCAAGAACTTTGAATGTATCCTCAAGTGCAATCGCAAAACCATCGAATGCTATGATGAGGCTGGCTCTCATGAGGACCCCCCCGGGAAAGGAAGAGCAAGAGTTACCTCTGCTCAGAGGATCAATACATCAGAGTTTACCAGCCTCAGATACCGCAAATTAAAGCACCTCAGATTAGAGCCCACATAGATGATCACAGAGCTCAAGGAGCAGACAATCTTAAAGGTCCCATGTCATGGAACATTTCTACTGTATCATAGTTCCGTTGTTGAGGTCTACTAGAATAGATTTACATTGTTCAATGAGCCCACTGTGCTCTGATTGGTCAGCTCGCCCACTCTGTTCTGATGAGTCCACCACCGTTACAGTGGAACATCAGTGATTATGTTTTACAATGGCGTTGGTTAGCAATCAGAAAATGACACCAGTGAGGACAAACAGGTGAGAATGCTGCGTGGGGTCTGGATGCCGTGTTGAGGTGACGTTGCGGGGCTCGCTGCTCCGCCCTTTGAGGCTCAGGGAGCAGACAGTGTGAGCTGGATTACTGGTGTCGTTCCCTGGTTGATGCCTGGGGTCTGCGAGACAGCACCAGCGGCTGAGAAAATATAAGGTAGGTTGGTGTGTGTGTGTGTGTGTGTGTGTGTGTGTGTGTGTGTGTGTGTGTGTGTGGTGGTGCGTGCGGAATAGGGATGCCAGCGATTATTCGATTTTTTTGAATATTCGTTACAGTCTCCATAATCGAAAATTATTTTAAAATTCGATTTTATTTATATATTTTTTATTATTATTTAAGTTTTTCTTTTTTTTTCCGGGCTTAGTTTCAACCAAAATATAGACTAATGCTAATAATAGCAATACTATTAATATTGTAAATGGCCATTGGTCACACCACCAGTTTGTTTTTACTGTAAACTTGGAGGAAGCCCCACCTAGTGTCAGCAGAAAGTATTAAAATAATGATTACAAACAAAATGCAAAAAATAAATTAAAATATATATAAATATATTTAAGATCATGTTTAATCATCTGATTCGTCTCATTGCTGTTTTAGTCTGTGTTCTTCTAATTAGTGTTTACAGTGTGTGCCTATTGAGCTGTTTAGAGCCATGTGGGACAAAACCCGATCCTGCCCCTCCCTCTCACTGTCGAAGTGAACGGTGACTGTAAAAACTACACTGCGCATGCTCAGAGTATTTTCCTATTTAATGTGTGTGGCAGAAAATAATGACCATAGGGGCATAGAGCTGCCATCCCCACCATACGTCATCTCACATCATTCAGAGCTGATTGGCTGTAAGTACGTGTGCTGCGAAAAGTGTGGTGTGTGAAGAGCAGGTGAAGAGGAGGAGAGAGACACGTCCTAAAACAGGAAGTAAGCTGCGCATGGCTTCCCTCCACAAAAAAGGAATGAGATTTCTCCATAGGATTTTAGAAAATAGCTCAAAATAAGATCTGTGGGAAACGTAGCTGTTAGATAAATGCACGTTTTGTTCAGCCGGATAATATCCACATGTCTACCCTACTTTTATAATTTTCGAATCATAATCCATCATTTAGATTTATGATAGACTTTTGAAACTACAAGAAGATAAGGAGGACTTCTACAAAAAAGTAAGAGATTTTTGTCCTGAAGGATAGGCAAGTGGACTTCATCTTCAAGTCAAGGTAAGACCACCATTTATTGAAAATGGGATCTTACTAGAGAGAACAATTCAATATTTAAATGATAAAATTACATTTGAGTATCCTTCTGTTGAACTGTCTGTTTAAAATTAATTGAAGCATCAGACAAAAAAAGCTTTTGAAAATAATATTATATTTTGATTTAGGTCAAAATATAATATTTGTAAACCTGAAGAGTCAGTGCCAGTGCCTCAGCAGCCATGAACCTCACTGCAGAAGCTTATAGACATCTAAGTTTGTTGTGCCCCACCACTTTTGTACATATAGAAACGCCACTGGATATACAGAACAGTGAGAACAACACAACTAAAGATGAACAAAGCAGTACGTTCAAAGAAGAGTTCCTCGTGGAACTACTTCGAACTGACAAGTGCAAATGAAGCAAAATGCAAGTTTATTTTAATATATTAATAATCGATTAATATTCGCCAGGGCTGTCCAGTTTTCAAATTTGATCATGGTCAGTTTCTGGCATCTTTAGTGCGGAAGCTCCGCGGATTTGTCCATTTGGACTTCGTTACGTCAGTATGCCCCGGAAGGAAAAAATGGAAAAAGAAAAATCTCCAACGAGGCGTTCTGGGGCAGCATAGATGTTACGTGCTCCCCTCCAGTCCTCCAGACCTCCTTGCGTATGCCGGATTGCTTGTGTGAGTAAACGGCTGTACTTCAATAAATGATCGTTATCAAGTACTGGTTTTTGCGTGTATTGTTTTATGTTGCAGGTCTCTCCACGATTCACTACCACGGAGTAGAGGGCGGGTCGTAACAATAGACACATCTTTTCTGTGTTAGAGTTTTACTCGCTACAGGGTGTACTTTGAGGGTTTGTGACTCTGCAGACCGTTTGCAGAAAAAGCTACATAACACACAAGGGGACGGGGTAATAACAGGAAAAGCATGACATGGGACCTTTAACATGCACTGTTCAGAGGAGACTGCGTGAATTAGGCCTTCATGGTCCAATTGCTGCAAAGATCCACTACTGAGGATGAACAACAAAAGAAGAGAATAGTCACCGTGAAGCATGGAGGAGGAGGTGAGATTGTGGGGGGGGCTCTGCATTCTGCAGTAGCCAGCAAAATATAAATCATATTCTGGATTGTTTAACACTTCTTTGTTTACTAGATAATTCTAGTTAATGTGTGATTTTATAGTTTTGATGTCTTCAGTATAAATCTACAAAGCAGAACCCATTTAAATAAATAAAAACTTTGAATGAGAAGATGTGTCCAAACTTTTGACTGCGTCTAATACTAGTGTATATCTCTCTCAAAATATATTCTGTGTATGTATATATATGTATATATTATATATATATATACACATATGTATATATATATATATATATATATATATATATATATATAATATATATCTATATTATATATATATATATATATATATATATATATATTATATATATATATATATATATATATTGTAAGTGCCAAGAGATAGGGAGTCAGAGGCGGTGCAAGGAAGGTGCAAAAGGGAACTTTATTTGAGAGCAGCTAAGGTCATGTTGTCCGGTTGCAGTCCGGGAAGAAGAGAGTGAAGTCAGGAGGGCACACAACATATACAGTAAACACATAACCATGTCTGTGTGGGAACAAAAAGCCCCAACTGTAGTTCCATGTATGAATCATGTCCCAGTGTATTAATAGGTGGTCACCACAATATACAGAATATATTATAAATACATGTTGTTAATAATTGATTGATGAGATTTTACATTAATTTATATTAACTTTTAATTACTTAATGACCTTTGTACTAGTTCCCCTATTCTTTATCAAGTAACATTTTAGATGTGTTTAATTTATTATTGAACATATTATCGATTGATTTCTTTATGAATTACATTACATTTAGCTGACGCTTTTGTCCAAAGCGACTTACAATAAGTACTACCGACCAGGAAGACACAGCCCAGAAGAAACAGAATCATAAAGTTCATCAGCTGGCTTTAGAGAAGACAGTCCTATGTTAGTATATAAGTGCTTTGTTAGTAATTCTATCTATCGCTCGAAGTGGAATCTAAAGAGATGAGTTTTCAGTCTGCGCCGGAAGATGTGCAGGCTTTCTGCCGTCCTGATGTCAATGGGGAGCTCATTCCACCATCTTGGAGCCAGGATAGCAAACCCACGTGTTTTTGCTGATGGGAACTTAGGTCCAACTCGCAGCGAGGTTGCAGCGAGTCGTTTGGCTGATGCAGAGCGGAGTGCACGCGCTGGGGTGTACAGTTTAACCATGTCCTGGATGTAGGAAGGGCCAGATCCATTCGCGGCATGGTATGCAAGTACTAGTGTCTTGAAGTGGATTCTAGCAGTTACCGGGAGCCAGTGAAGGGAGCGGAGGAGCGGAGTGGTGTGGGAAAATGTTGGAAGGTTGAAGACCAAACGAGCCGCTGCATTCTGGATGAGCTGCAGAGGTCGGATGGCACATGCAGGTAGACCAGCCAGGAGGGAGTTGCAATAGTCTAGGCGTGAGGTGACGAGAGCCTGGACCAGAACCTGGGTGGCTTTCTGGGTCAGCTGGGGACGAATCTTCCTGATGTTGTACAGCGTGTATCTGCAGCAACGTGTTGTAGCAGCGATGTTTGCAGTGAAGGACAGGTTGTTATCTAGGGTCACACCCAGATTCCTTGCAGTCTGAGTCGGGGAAACAACAGAGGTGCCGATGTTGATTGTCAGGTCAAGAGTGGGACAATCTTTTCCCGGAAGGAAAAGCAGTTCAGTCTTGTCAAGGTTGAGCTTGAGGTGATGAGCAGACATCCACTGAGAGATGTCAGCTAGACAAGCAGAGATGCGTGCGACGACCTGGGTCTCTGAGCGGGGAAAGGACAGAATTAATTGGGTGTCGTCAGCATAGCAGTGGTATGACCGTGTTAAGTGGTATGGCTGATGACCGATCCGAGCGAGTTTGTGTACAGGGAGAAAAGGAGGGGACCAAGAACAGAGCCCTGAGGGACCCCTGTAGTTAATTGAAAAGGGTCGGACTCGGACCCTCTCCAAGTTACCCTGTAGGTACGGTCTTGAGGTATGAGGCGAGGAGGGAAAGTGCAGAGCCTGAAACTCCAAGTTCTTGGAGAGTGCGAAGGAGGAATCTGATCGGTTCACCGTGTCGAATGCAGCTGACAGGTCCAACATGATGATGACAGAGGAGAGGGATGCTGCTTTAGCAGTGTGCAGTTCCTCAGTGGACATCAAGGAGGGCCGTTTCTATTCTCCCGCCATTTCAATTCATCGAAAGTAGTTGTTTTTATTTGCTTTTAACGCATTTAAAAAGAAAAGGTGATAAAGAAGCCATTAAAACGAAAGTATCAATGTATGTCACATTTAACCAACTAGTGCCTACATGTATGGGTAATATTTAAATCAGTACATTAAATGGCATATTATTCAATCCATGTATTTTTATAAATATATTTATTTTGGGTAGGTTTGCTCTTCCGTAATACATTTTAATTATTATAATAAAGTACATGTGTCTAATAATACGTACATACGTAAATAAGATAAACTTAAAGATATGAATGCTTTAACTTGTAATGGAGGATTTTCACAGTGTGGTGTTTGCACTTTTACTTACCTGCAGCAAGTGCTGATAAAGGGTCTAAAGTGTTATTAATGTGATAATAAAGTGCTACTGAAGAGTGTAAAGTGTTTGATTAAGGGTAAAGGGAACAGACCTGCTCTGTGTATCCGAGCTGAGGCTGTAAAACAGCGTCCAGTAGCTTCTGGAGTCTCTTGTTCTCCTCTTTGGAAAGAACAGCTCCTCCTCGAGCTCTGCTATCGTTTTTTCAAACAGAGCAAATATCTCTTCAGCAGTGAAGTCGGCTGCTTCTTCAACGACAGCAGCATTTGGACTTTACTCATGTTTCCTAGATCAGCTTTTCCTGCAGACTCCGTTAAACACAACCGTTTCTCTCTCCGTCAAACTCTCAATCTGACTAGTGTTGCTAACGTGTTTCCAGCTAGCATGCTAAGCTAGCTCCTATAGTCCGAGGTAAACGCTACAGAAAAAAGAGCACAGAGTCCATTCAGAGGTTTATCCAGACACAACAGATGATGGATCAGTAGAGCTGGAGCTCACACACACTTTCTCAGGAACACAGAGAGAGAGAACCGGAGCGACGAGACGCCACCTCGATCCAGGTTAGAAAGAGCTGGGAACTTCACTTCCGGTGCGGTTTGAGGACGTCAAAATAAAAGCGGGAAGGATTTCTTCTTTTTGGTTTTAAGAACGATTGGCATCCAGACGTTGCCTTAACACCTACTACTGGATCAATAATAAAGCACTCTTTCAAAACAAAACTATTATAACTAACAGAAAATACTCATAAAGGAAAAAGGGAAAATAAATAAACATCATTAAGCTAAACAGGTCGCACTGCACAAATCAAATATCTGTATAGTGTTAGAAATCAATGTGGATATGGCGTAATTTGAATTAAATACACTATTGCAGTGCCGAGATAAAGAGAGTCGGAGGCGGTGCAATGAAGGTGCAAAAGGGTACTTTACTTCGGAGCAGAAAAGGACATATTGTTGGGTCGCAGCCCGGGACAAGAGGACGAGAAGCAAGGAGGGCACACTAGAGAGGTTTCTCAATACTCAAATGTCCCCTCCTCAACTCCTATCCTCGACTCCACTCCTCGAGACTTGGTGCCGCCCACAGGAGATGGGAGCGGAGGACTGAGGAGGGGAACCGAGGAGAGAGGAGGGGGACCGAGGAGAGAGGAGGGGAAGCAGCAGGCGGTTAGAGAAAGGAGAACTCCTCTCCTCTGAGCGGTCATTTTAAAGATACATTAATGATGACAGGAGGCACAGCAGCCGTCTGTCTGATGGACAGATGTGTTCATGATGACTTATATATTTACTTTTAATTCATTCACAGTGCGGTGTAATGCGACAATAACAGGCTACAGATGCGAACATCAATCAGAGACTGGATATACAGTCTACAGCCGTTGTGTATTTTATTATGTGAAGCACTAAATGGTCTTAGAAAAATATCGACTCTTTGTTTGTAGATATCTACTGCGTTCAAATCAAAAGTGCCTTTTGTGGTGCCGAGAGACGGAGTCGGAGGCGGCGTATCGAAGCGACAAGCTACACTTTTATTTATCATTGGAACACACACGTAAACACTTTCATGCACGGGGAAGAAGGGCGGAAACAGGAAGTCCGGCTCACTTCAATGTCCGTGCGGAACAATACCCCAACCCATAGATCCGTGGGTGAATAATGTCAATCACCACACAAGCCCCCCCAGTATTCACCCATAGTCAAAATCCTCGTGCCTGGGAGGAAGTACCACCCGACCCCGCGCGTACGGACCACAGGAGCCGAGGAAGGCGGGGCCGCAGGCGAGGGCAGACCCACAGGGGACGGGGGGCGGGCCATGGGAGGGCGGCCCCGGCGTGGGGGCAGAGCCAACTCCAACAGCCTGGAAATGTCCACGTGAGCAGGCTTAATCCGATCCACGGACACAGTCTCAGGCCTGCCACCAACGTCCACCACCAGGCTCTTGTCCCCGTGACGTATGACCCTGAACGGACCGTCATAAGGGGGGCGCAGGGGACCGCGGTGGGCGTTGTGGCGAATAAAAACATACTCTGCCGACCGTAATCCGGGGGACACCCGGAAAGCTGGGTTGCTGTGCTGCGACGTTGGGACGGGCGTGAATGTCCCGGCGGTCTCCAGCAGGGAGGAGCGCTGCCCGGCTGCAGACCAGGGCACAGTGGCGGTGGGAATGAATTCCCCGGGGACCCGTAGCGTCTGGCCATAGACGAGCTCCGCCGACGAGGACTGCAGGTCTTCTTTGGGGGCACACCTGAGGCCGAGCATAACCCACGGGAGCTTATCCACCCAGTTGCCGTCTGTCAAGCCGGCACGCAGTGACGCCTTCATGGACCGGTGAAACCGCTCACACAGCCCGTTAGCCTGGGGGTGATATGCGGTGGTGCGGTGCAGCTTGACCCCCAAACCCACAGCAACAGCGTTCCACAGCTCCGAGGTGAACTGAGAACCGCGGTCAGAGGAGAGGTCAGACGGGGTCCCGAAGCGCGCCACCCACGTGCCGATGAAAGCGCGGGCGACGTCGGAAGCTGATGTCGAGGCGAGGGGAACGGCCTCGGGCCAGCGTGTCGTCCTGTCCACCATCGTAAAAGGTAGGTGAAACCGTGAGAGGGGGGAAGCGGACCTACGAGGTCGACATTGACATGGTCAAACCTCCTCTCAGGAACCGCAAAAAGTTCAAAAGGGGCCCTAGTATGGCGGTGGACTTTGGCACGTTGACAGGCCACGCACGAGTCGACCCAGGATCTCACGTCCCTCTTAAGCCCCTGCCACACGAACTTCTGCGACAACAACTTCACTTCACGGACGGCTTCCTACCGGGGTGGGAAAGATTGTGAACCGCCTCAAAAACGGGTTGACGCCAGTCCGCAGGGACCAGCGGTCGAGGTTGGCCCGTGGAGACGTCACACCACAGCTTTGCGCCAGAGTCACCGACCGTGACCTCCTCCAGGCGTAATCCCGTGACCGAGGCCCTGAGGGTCTGGACCCCGTGGTCAGAGGCCTGGTCAGCGCTCATGCGGAGGTAATCGAGGCCCAGCTGCACAGCTCCGATGACCGCTCTGGAGAGGCAGTCCGCGACCACGTTAACCTTGCCAGCGATGTGTCGTATGTCCGTGGTGTACTCGGAGATGTACGAAAGCTGGCGTTGCTGTCGGGCGGACCACGGCTCAGCCACCTTGGACATGCAGAAGGTCAGTGGCTTGTGATCCACGAACGCCGCAAACTCCCGGCCTTCCAGCAGGAAACGGAAGTGGCGAACCGCCAAATAGAGACCAAGGAGTTCTCTGTCGAAAGCGCTGTACTTGCGCTCCATGGGAGTCAACTGGCGACTGAAAAAGGCGAGCGGTTGCCAGGCGCCGTCGACCCATTGTTCGTGCACCGCGCCCACTGCGTAGTCAGACGCGTCGGTGGTGATGGCATGGGGGCCCTGTGTGACGGGTGAGCCAACATGGCGGCTTCGCTCAGGGCGGCTTTGGTGGCGTTGAAAGCGACCTCCCTTTCAGTCGTCCAGTCAATGGCCTGGCCAGGGGACTTGTCCCTGAGGGCCTCGTATAGCGGGCGCATGGTGTGGGCCGCCCGGCGGATGAACCGGTGATAAAACGTCACCATCCCGAGGAACTCTCGGAGCGCCCGAGCTGTAGGCGGTCGTGGAAAGGCAGACACGGCCTCCACTTTCGACGGGAGGGGGGCGGCCCCATCCTTGTTGATGAGGTGCCCGAGGAAATGGATGGAGGACAACCCGAACTGACACTTCGCCGGGTTGATAATCAGGCCGTGTTGGTTGAGCCTTGCGAAAAGGACGCGGAGATGTGCCTGGTGCTCTTCGGAGGAGGAGCTGGCGACCAGGATGTCGTCTAAATAGACGAAGATGAATGGCATGTCCCTGAGCGCTGAATCCATCAGCCGCTGAAAGGACTGAGCTGCATTCTTAAGTCCAAACGGCATACGCAGGAACTCGAAAAGCCCAAACGGCGTAATTACCGCAGTTTTGGGACGTCCGAGGGGTGCACCGGAACCTGGTGGTAGCCCCGCACCAGATCCACCTTGGAGAAAACCAGCTTGCCCGCCAGGTGTGCAGAGAAATCCTGGATGTGAGGGACTGGGTAGCGGTCTGGCGTAGTGGCGTCGTTAAGGCGGCGGTAGTCACCACACGGTCGCCAGCCACCGGCTGATTTAGGGACCATGTGAAGCGGCGAAGCCCAAGGGCTGTCTGAGCGGCGGATGATGCCCAGACGTTCCATGTTGACGAACTCCGCCTTGGCGACTGCCAGCATGTCAGGGTTGAGCCGCCGGGCCCTAGCGTAGACAGGGGGGCCTTCAGTGTCAATGTGGTGCTCTACCCCGTGTTTGGTAGTGGCAGAGGAAAAGGTGGGCTGCGTCAAGACGGGAAACTCACTGAGAAGGTGCTGGAACTTGTCGCCCTGTGAGAGTGAGCTGGAGAGCCCGCTGAATGACGCTTCGCCGCGTGTACACGTGAACGAGGCAAACGTCCGTGCGTCCACCAGGCGGCTGTTCTTGACGTCCACCAGCAGTCCGTGAGCGCACAGGAAGTCTGCGCCGAGGAGAGCGAAGGAGATGTCAGCCGTGACGAAATCCCACTTAAACCGCTGACCCTCGAAGCACAGGTCCACTGTCTTTGTGCCATAGGTGCGAATAGGGGTGTCGTTAGCGGACGTTAAAGGTGGGCCGTGTCCTCCCCCGGCAGCGTCCTCCACGGTAGCCGGCAGGACGCTCCGCTGGGCTCCTGTGTCACAAAGAAGTCTGCGACCAGAGAGGGTGTCCCTGATGAACAGGAGCCGGTTGGATGTGCCCACGCTCGCGGCCACTACCGAGCGCAGGCCTTGGCGTTTCCCGTTACCTTGTAGGAGCAGGGAGGACGGCACATCTTCGCTTTCGCCCCGAAGCGTGCATGGTAACAACACAGGCCAGGGCTGGAGTTGCTGACGTCGGCCCCGGAGCTTCTGCTAGGTGGCATGCCTGTACCAGGGAAGGTGCCGCTGCGTGTCGGGGCAAGCACCTCCGGGGCAAAACGCTGGGTTGCCAGGAAGAACCGGTCGGCTTCTTCGGCCAAAGCGCGGGGCTCAGTAATAGCTGTGTTAGCGAGCGCCGTCTGTACATGCGGCGGCATGTGCCGAAGAAACAGTTCTATGAACAAAAAATTAGGTTCTTCCGTACCCAGCAGGCTGAGCATCATCTCCATGTGGTCAGAAGGCTTGTTGTCCCCCAGGCTATGAATAGCGAGCAGGCGTCGGGCTTGTTCCGGCCGTGACAGCTCGAAAGTCTTTAGCAGGAAAGCCTTGAACGCTGCATATTTATCCTGGGCAGGAGGAGATGTAATAAAGCCCACCGTCCGGGTCGCAGTGGTGCTCCCCAGCGCTGAAACGACGTGAAAATAACGTGCTGCGTCGTCAGTCACTCCGCGGAGGGCGAACTGAGCCTCCGCCTGAGCGAACCATGCAGCCGCAGATGTCTCCCAAAACTCCTGGCAGTTTGAAAAAAACGGCGTTACTTGCCATGCTCGTTCAGTCTCGGATCCTTCAACGGGACTTATGTCGGAGTCACCAATGTGGTGCCGAGAGACGGGAGTCGGAGGCGGCGTATCGAAGCGACAAGCTACACTTTTATTTATCATTGGAACACACACGTAACACTTTCATGCACAGGGAGAAGAAAAGGGCGGACCCAGGAAGTCCGGCTCACTTCAATGTCCGTGCGGAACAATACCCCAACCCATAGATCCGTGGGTGAATAATGTCAATCACCACACTTTAAAGAAAATGTATTCAGGCAAAGTATTTTATTTTCTAATTGTTAAGGTCTCACACAGTCTCCCACAACTTTACAGAAGGTGAAGGTGACTGTTTTTAAAACTCCATCCCCCCTCTGTCTACTGACAAGATGGCATGAATGCGGGAGGAGGGGGTAGGGACAGGCTCACACAGTCACACACATTCTGTATGGGGGTTTCGCCCCCCAAGGGGATGAAAGGGGATGTCTGGCTCTCGGAGGGATGGTGTGTGAAGCGGTCGCTGGAGATCACACGCAGACCCTCCCTTGGCGCAGAAGGCCGGGGGGGGGGGGGGGGGTGTAAAATTCAGAGGAGAGCCGCTTTCACTCGGTACAGATCTGTCGTCGGGATGGTTTACTGAGGGTACTAGTAATTAGGAATAGTAAGTATATAAATGTTATTTGGATACTTTACACATAAAAACACATATTTGATTTTTAAAATAAGCAAAATACAACAGTTTAAATATACTCACTTTCCACAGGGAATGAATCATAGGGC
>CADEHL010001435.1:0-75988 GCA_902827135.1 Harpagifer antarcticus
CTATAACAGATCCACTATACAGATCACGAACAGAGCCCACTATACAATCCTCTATACATAGCCTTATACATATCACACTAACATCCTTTATACATATCTACTATACATATCTACTATCCTTTAAGCTCAGATCGTTTCTCTGATAACTTCAGATCCAGATGTCCCATCACTCAAATCGGTGTTATCTGTTCGATGTCCTATATATTTCATGTGCTCTGTTGGAGGAGCCTGAGACATATCTACAGTGTAGCTACTGTGCACATGAAACAAATAAAGCCTTGAATTGAAAATCCTTTATCCCGTTAAAAAGCAAGCAGCAGGAGGTAAAAAGCGTTTTGGTTGGTTTACTTTGAAAATAGTAAAGTGGTGTTAATATGTGGAATAACCTACATCATAAACCTCTTAAGTAGGAGAGAGGATAAGGGACTTTGTGTTTATTTGAACTCCCAGTCTCAAGCTCTGCGATGAGGCAGGAAGATGATGATGGTGGCCGTGTTGCTGGCGAACTCAGTGAAGCAGGCGAGGAAGGCTGTGATCAACATGACAGCTGCAGCCGGAGGGACCTCGGCTAGCGGCTGCAGGTGGCCCCCGATCCATGAGGCCAGACCAGATTCCTGCCAAAAACACAACAGGGGGCAGAGGTCACAGAGAAACATCAACAGAGCCAGCAGAGAGGGGTTCATGCAACAGCCTGTTCTCTAAAAAAGCTTCAAAAAGCTCTTTATTCCTCTCATACTGCCTGTGCTGCAGGCACCCTCTGTCTGAAACCAGAGCCCAGTCTGCTCTGATTGGTTAGCTGGCCAGCTCTGTTGTGATTGGTCAACCTGCATAGAGATGTCCCGTCCCTTAGCGTATCAAATACAATGTGTTAGGAGCTGTGATTTTAGCCTTTGCAGACCATTTTGTGTCTCTACTTTCAAGAGTCCTCTCCTGCTGATGTGCAGGTGTATATCAGTACGTAGTGTCTCTACTTTAAAGAGTCCTCTCCTGCTGATGTTCAGGTGTATATCAGTATGTAGTGTCTCTACTTTAAAGAGTCCTCTCCTGCTGATGTTCAGGTGTATATCAGTATGTAGTGTCTCTACTTTAAAGAGTCCTTTCCTGCTGATGTTCAGGTGTATATCAGTATGTAGTGTCTCTACTTTAAAGAGTCCTCTCCTGCTGATGTTCAGGTGTATATCAGTATGTAGTGTCTCTACTTTAAAGAGTCCTCTCCTGCTGATGTTCAGGTGTATATCAGTATGTAGTGTCTCTACTTTAAAGAGTTTACCTCACAGCCTTTAGCCATAGCGAAGCCTCCTCCCAGGAGCAGGATGATGTTCCAGGGAACCGAGTCCTGAGCCTTCTTCCAGGAGACCAGAGGCACGTAGGGGGTGTTGGAAGCTGAGGAGAAATTAATAACAATAATAATAATTAAAGCTGCAAGCAGCGTTGAGCGGGTCTTCGACGTTCCGCAGGCTGTTGTCCGCACGTCGACGTGTGTGTCTAGGTGTCTCGAGGACTCGGCCGTTGGCAAACGTGGGAAGTTTCAGGCCGATCGGAGAATGTGTTTGAGTTACAGCAGTAACACAAACATTGTGTTTGATGGTGGGTGATCTGTCGCCATGGCAACGGCATTTGATGACACCCATAATATGCTTAGGTTGTGTTGAGGGCTGCATTGTTATCAAACCTGTGAAGTTTTGTGCCATTTGGAGCATGTGAACTGGAATTATGAGAAAACCATGTTGCCATGGCAACGGCATATGATGACATCCCATAATTCGCATAGAGCTGTTGAGGGCCGGACCATTAATGATAGTCTGAAGTCTGGTGCAGTTTGGACCATTTTCCATTGACTTACGACAACATCGTATTTTTTGGCGAAGGATGCGTTGCCATAGAAACGGCATACGGTGAGATCTCAGATTTCACGTTGAGCTGTTGAGGCATGGACCAGTGATATAAAAGTGAAGATTGGGAGACGATGGGACCGTGTGCATTGGATTTATAGCGACATCGTGTTTATGGCGAAGGATCCGTCGCCATGGTAACGCCAAATTAAGTAACATCAGATTTGACCTAGAGCTGTTCAGGGCTGTAGTGTTAACCATCATGTGAAGTTTGGTGGCGTTCTGAGATGTCAGTTGGCGCTATGACATCATCGTGTTCCATGGCGAGGGACCGCCTAGCATCGAGCGAACGCGAACTTTGGCGCCAAATAACGGCTACGCCGTGCGAAATAAAAAAAAATTGTAGGTCAACTTAAGATTGCCCATGTCTGGAGAAGCTACCCGACGAATTTCGAGCCGTACGGATAAAGTCCCTAGGAGGAGATAGATTTTGCGCGGAGGACGAAAAACGCGATAAATCGCGTTTTTCCGACACAAAATTAAAAATGGCCGACTTCCTGTACGTTATTTTATACCCCTCCAAGAGGCTTTTTGGTTCGTCTCCGCACCCTAGATATGCGTAGCGAGTTTCGTTCGTTTACGTGAAAGTTAAAGTAGGGGGAGTTAACGTTAAAAATGGAAGTGGGCGTGGCCTACGCAATTTTTTACGTAAAGTTTCGGAACCAATTACACATCGCAATTTGCCACACTTCTGACGCGAGTGCAACATTTGGTGAGTTTTGACATATGTTGCAGGGGGTCAAAAGGTTTGTCGTTCGCTGCGCGAACGATTTCAATAGGGTCTTCGCCGACCTCTGGTCTCAGACCCTAATAATAACAAATAATCGGTCCGATATCAATCATGTTCGATTTAACATGGAGGTGGGCCTAGCCCACCTCACTGTAGACGTCCGGCCTACGTACTGGCATGATTTAGGCCACTTTTAATGGGCTTTTGCCCCTCTTTTTCCCTGTTTTTAGTGGGTTTTGCATGGTTACTAAATTGATCGTAACGATATCAATTATGCGAGTTGCAGTCACGTGGGCGGAGCACACGTGACTGGGCTCACGCGGCCTATCAGCCGTCATGATTTGCGAACCTTTTCTGTGCTTTTGCCGGTCGTTTTCCCTGTTTTAGGTGTTTTTTGCAGGTTTATCGTTCGCTGGGCGAACGATTTCAATAGGGTCTTCGCCGACCTATGGTCTCAGACCCTAATAATATACATCGTCTATAAAGCGCTTCAATACATACCCAAAGTACGGAAATGTCCACTAAATTGAATTAAACTCTCGTATCCTAAAACATGACCTACATTGAGAAGGACAATGAGCCCCATGATCTGCTTTTATTTTATTTTCTGCTGGCGTCCAGTGGTTTATTTGACCAGCTGAACATCTCACACACACACACACACACCGCACACAAACACACACACACACACACACACATCACTTCAGGGGACATTACATTGACTTACATGCATTTCCTGGAGACTTATCCAAACCTTAACCACAACCAACACATGCCTAACCCTAACCCTAACCAACCCATGCCATACCCTAACCCTAACCCTAACCAACACATGCCTAACCCTAACCCTAACCAACACATGCCTTACCCTAACCAACACATGCCTTACCCTAACCCTAACCCTAACCCTAACCCTAACCAACACATGCCTTACCCTAACCCTAACCAACACATGCCTTACCCTAACCCTAACCCTAACCCTAACCAACACATGCCTAACCCTAACCCTAACCAACACATGCCTTACCCTAACCCTAACCCTAACCCTAAACCTAACCAAGTCTTCACCCTAAAATTAATGATTCCCCTTATGAGGACCTCCATTTTGTCCCCATAAGGGAGGCGAGTCCCCATACGTGACTGTGTAAACAGATTTAGGTCCCCACAAGTATAGTAATGCTAGGCCACACACACACACACACACACACACAACACACACACACACACACACACACACAAGAAATTACAGTAATCACAGGAACAGAGGAACTACAGTCTCACATCCAGACTGTAATCTCCAATATTAACATTCCTCTGTTTATCTGCAGCGTTTGCAAAGTATTCTGAGTCCTTAAATGTTTACAAATACCTTAGTAAAGTACACTTTACACGGCTTAGTTGAATACGCGATTCTGATTGGTTAATTGCTAGCAGACTGTTGCTAAGCAGAACAGTCTGTTTCTGAGGAGGATCGTGGGACTATGTACAGTAATTTATGATAGGACAACATTTTGACTCTTTTAATCTTTGAGTCATTCTGCCGAAATCCGGTCAATTTGACGTCAGCTGTGGACACATTGGACAGCACACATTACTTTTCCTCGAGCAACTGATGCACTTTCACCATTTTTAAAAAGGCTTGCAGATTTGTGAGAAACAACTCCAGAGTTCACATCCTCGTAAATAAATGAAATAGAAATACTTTGACTTGTGTGTAATGCCCTACGAATAAATATCAGAGAGGAAAACTCAGTGGACATTTTTAAAAGCCAGCGAAAGACACGTCTTTTTGATGTGATGTGTCACCATTTTGTAAAGCACTTTGAGTAAGTACAGATACTTAAAAAAAAGTAAAGAAGTATGGGCTTTGAAATGTCATTGTTAGCTAATGAATGTTTCCATGCTGAACAACGGCAACATGACAACGTTTCCATTGGTCCCTCTTCTTTAGAGAAGACCAGGAAATGATGGATACACGGATCGTGTTCAAATCAATAGGCACGCAATGACTCTAAAGAATAATGATCACGCATCAAACACACATTCAGACTAAAGGAACCAGCTGTTTGGGAAATGAGAGAAGTAGAAAGTACAGGTATTTGAGTTCAACATGTAAGAAGTAGAAAGTACAGGTATTTGGGTTCAACATGTGAGAAGTAGAAAGTACAGGTATTGGGTTCAACATGTAAGAAGTAGAAAGTACAGGTATTTGAGTTCAACATGTAAGAAGTAGAAAGTACAGGTATTTGAGTTCAACATGTAAGAAGTAGAAAGTACAGGTATTTGGGTTCAACATGTGAGAAGTAGAAAGTACAGGTATTTGGGTTCAACATGTAAGAAGTAGAAAGTACAGGTATTTGTGTTCAACATGTAAGAAGTAGAAAGTACAGGTATTTGAGTTCAACATGTAAGAAGTAGAAAGTACAGGTATTTGTGTTCAACATGTAAGAAGTAGAAAGTACAGGTATTTGGGTTCAAAATGTAAGAAGTCAAAGTAAAAAGTGGTCAGAAAAATAAGTAGTTGAGTAAAGTACTGATACCAGAAACATGTACTTAAGTACAGTAACAAAGTATTTGTACTTCAATACTTCCCACATCTGAATATAAATAAAGCTTTATTATTTGAGGTGTGACTGACCTTGAGGGTCGAGCCACCAGCTCAGAGACGGTTTCTGTGAAGGGAAGAAGAACAAGATGGAGACGATGATGACTCCGGTGACGGCGTCTGAGACGTACCTGTAGGACAACCAGGACACGGTTAGTTTCAAGACTCAAGGCTTTATTGTCATTTGTACATAGCTACTGTACAGCGTAGGTATGACAGTGAACATCTGAGGTCACCGGCTCCTCCAAAAGAGCAACACAATAACACAGATACAATACTAGAGGTAAATAAAGTTAGCAGGCAAAACTAAGATATAGATTAGAATAGGAAGAATACTGCATCTTTCTTACCCTTTCTTAAAAAAGACAGACCAGCCGGGGACGAATTTGGGATCTCTGGTGAAGAGCAGGACTGCAAACAGAACGAAGAAGAAAGAGATCGCTCCCTCTGCGAAGCTGAGGAGAAGTTCAAAGACAATACAAATGTATTTAATATTCTCTTCGCTTTGCAGAGACGCTCAACCTGCTTTACTCAAGTTAGTAACATGCAAATTAATTATATACAATGAACAAACCCTAAGACTTTCATCTCATCTTTCTTATAAAGTCTTAAAGGAAAGACGAGGTAAGGTAGTAACTAACTGGAATCTGAATGAGCGTTGACTCTATAAGACGGATACATCGGATATTTAGTTTACTGCTGGGGTCAAATTAATAAAACACATAATTTGACGCAATCCCTGAAATGTCCCACAAAGCATGAAACTGATCAACAACAGCTCTGTGAGTGTGAAATACACACGGGATCAGGATTATCCTAATTCCTCTCCTTTTCAGGAATCTACCATTTCTAGAACACGAGGGGCTTTCTCTGGAGCTTTAACCTGACATCTTTGTTCATAAACGCTCTCTGTACTTCTACTTTTATGCTTTGTATGCTCTCTGGTGCGACCGGTGAAACATACAGTATTTCCTTTGGGAGAAACGGGCTCAGTTTCAATGTTCCAACACACAAGCAGACGAAGGAACATTTAAAGGTCAGCTATTATTCATGTCTCTTCTACATCAACATGTGTCCCCTCTTCTTCATGTCTCTTCATCAACATGTGTCCCCTCTTCTTCATGTCTCTTCTACATCAACATGTGTCCCCTCTTCTCCATGTCTCTTCTACATCAACATGTGTCCCCTCTTCTTCATGTCTCTTCTACTTCAACATGTGTCCCCTCTTCTTCATGTCTCTTCTACATCAGCATGTGTCCCCTCTTCTTCATGTCTCTTCTACATCAGCATGTGTCCCCTCTTCTTCATGTCTCTTCTAGATCAACATGTGTCCCCTCTTCTTCATGTCTCTTCTACATCAACATGTGTCCCCTCTTCTTCATGTCTCTTCTACATCAACATGTGTCCCCTCTTCTCCATGTCTCTTCTACATCAACATGTGTCCCCCTCTTCTTCATGTCTCTTCTACTTCAACATGTGTCCCCTCTTCTTCATGTCTCTTCTACATCAGCATGTGTCCCTCTTCTTCATGTCTCTTCTACATCAGCATGTGTCCCCTCTTCTTCATGTCTCTTCTAGATCAACATGTGTCCCCTCTTCTTCATGTCTCTCTACATCAACATGTGTCCCCTCTTCTTCATGTCTCTTCTACATCAACATGTGTCCCCTCTTCTTCATGTCTCTTCTACATCAGCATGTGTCCCCTCTTCTTCATGTCTCTTCTACATCAGCATGTGTCCCCTCTTCTTCATGTCTCTTCTAGATCAACATGTGTCCCCTCTTCTTCATGTCTCTTCTACATCAACATGTGTCCCCTCTGTGGAAAGAGACTCTGAAAGTTTCAGGAACAAAGATTTTCTCTCTTTTTGATCCATTTCTATAAAAACCTGTCTGACAATGAGCTGATCAGATTTTGGCCACTTGATGGCCGCTTGTGTAACCATTAGCCAATCAGCAACCAAGGTACCCCCCCCCCCCCCCCCCCCCCCTTATCACCTGAATCTCCTCTAGAGCTCCATTGAGTTCTTTGTAACCAAATGTCTCTCAGAGGGGCGTGGGGAGGGGCTCCTTATTTTCATCTAAAGTAACAGACAGAGAATCAGCACTGGGCTGAAAACAGAGGGGATTATGGGTAATGCTGCAATGATCTGTTTGGTGTTTCAGCCAATCAGAGACAGGCTCTGGATATATCTGAGACCTGTGATATATTGTTAAAAAAATTATAATAGGGGACCTTTAAAGTCCCGCGGGCCGTAGGTTGAGCATTGCTGCAGTTTTGCCTCACTTTATGGGCCCCAGCTTCTTGTAGTCGTCCTCGATCATCGCCCTCGCCCTCGTCTCCGCCGCCGCTCGGTGGTCGGTTCTCGTGAAGCACAATCTGCAGAAAAAACCCAAAAACATTCATTAATTAATTTTTTTTGTACGCAAAAACTTAAATTGTCAAAAGACGAAACTGTCAGAGTCCCGTAGCGAGGGAGTGAAAGTTTAATGTTTCCCTTTATTTGAATGTGCATGAAATAAAGGACTCAAGTAAAGTACAAGTACCTCAAATATGTTGAATACTTAAGTACATGTATTTATTTAGGTCTACACTCCACCATAAGAAAATAAACTATTCTTTACCTTTTTAATGCTATTTTATTTCTATTTGAGATATTTACATTTCTCTATTGTACAATGTAAGCTATTGTCTTGTTATGCTGCTCAAATATGGATCAATAAAGTACTTCTTATCTTAACTTATTAGGCTTCTGTTGTGATGACTAGAAATGCTAAGAATAACACTATAATACTATTTTGACGGGAACGTTTTGTGAATCTGAAATAGGTAAATAGGCGTGTGTATGTTACCGTGTGTTCAACCCCCCGTGGAGGAACGCGATCCAAAGCCATCCCACAAACAGGAAGATCAGCATGAGCGGGAAAGCAAACGCAAACCAGGAGCCGAAGTTTATCGCATCGCAGTCTGGGAAGTAGCTGTGAAAACAAACACAACACAACTATAGACGTGTTTTAAAGGTCACCTATCATACGATTTCTAGGCAATAGCATAGGTCTCAGAATATACAAATGAAACAGTATGGAGCTCAAACTCTTTTCTCTCTCAGGTTTACACACAATGTGAGTTCCTTTTTAGTGAGATAAAATGCTTGCTAATGTGATCACAGACCATATTACTTTCCAGAACACGTCTCATTGTTTCTGACAGCAACATTTCTGATTGGCCCGTGGGGGTGGAATAGAGGCTGAATCATCATGTTAATCACATAGCTATCATATGCCTAAAACAGTCCTGATGCTCTTCTAGGTAATCACACATCCTGTCATGTTCACAGCTACAGTTGGGATACCTTTGTTAGCATGCTACTCTCATGTTGGAAGAGGACATTCAGTATTTTCATTACATTACATTACATTACATTTAGCTGACGCTTTTATCCAAAGCGACTTACAATAAGTGCGTTCGACCAACAAAATACAAACTTGAAGAAAACAGAATCATAAAGTACATCAGGTTTCATAGAGCCAAACATTTCAAGTGCTGCTCAGCTGGCTTTAGAGAAGCCAGTCCTTTATTAGTATGTAAGTGCTTTGTTAGTAGTTCTCTCGCTCGAAGTGGAGTCGAAAGAGATGAGTTTTCAGTCTGGAAGGTGTGTAAGCTTTCTGCTGTCCTGATTTCAATGGGGAGCTCATTCCACCATCTTGGAGCCAGGATAGCAAACCCACGTGTTTCTGCTGATGGGAACTTGGGTCCCCCTCGCAGCGAGGGTGCAGCGAGTCGTTTGGCTGATGCAGAGCGTAGTGCACGTGCTGGGGTGTACAGTTTAACCATGTCCTGGATGTAGGAAGGGCCAGATCCATTCGCAGCATGATATGCAAGTACCAGTGTCTTGAAGTGGATTCTAGCAGTTACCGGGAGCCAGTGGAGGGAGCGGAGGAGCGGAGTGGTGTGGGAACATTTAGGAAGGTTGAAGACCAGACGAGCCGCTGCATTCTGGATGAGCTGCAGAGGTCGGATGGCACATGCAGGTAGACCAGCCAGGAGGGAGTTGCAGTAGTCTAGGCGATAAAACCTTTGAAAATTGTATCTTGAACCTTTAAATGTAATCATGTGAGAGTTACCTCTTCAGCTGTCCGATCAGGATGAGGTTTGGCGCCGTGCCGGTCAGCGTGGCGGTGCCTCCGATGCTCGCGGCATAAGGAATGCAGATCAGGAAACCTTTCCACACTTTCATCTGATACGCAGACTCCGTGCGGATTTCCTCCACCGAGCGCTGGTCGCTCTGCTCCTCAACATCCGGACTTTATAGGAGACAAAAACTTTTAATTAACCCCACCAAGGTTTAGCGAGAAATAAATTGTGCTTTCCTGAAGAGAGTTAGATTAAAAGATTGGTACCACTGTTGCACTAGATAGATATTCTACAGCCTGTTAGCTTAGCACAAGACTAAAAGCAATGTAGCCTGTCTAAAGCTAACAAACTCCACCTACAAGCACCTGTTAGCTTAGCACAATACTGAAACAACAGCTAGCCTATCGAAAGCTAACAAACTCCACCTACAAGCACCTGCTAGCTTAGCTTAGGACAACACTGAAACAACAGCTAGCCTGTCTAAAGCTAACTAACTCCACCTATAAGCACCTTTAAAAATTCACATATTAACATGTTTTAAACACAATCCAAATACAAGTACCTAATGGCTCGAATTTAAAAAAATATATAAAAAGAACAAAGTGAGCTTCGCACCAAACTGAAAACAACAGCTAGCCTGTGTAACAAACTCCACCTACAAGCACCTCTAGAGATTACATATTAACACGTTGTATATAGTTGTAGTTGTTTTTCAAATCTGTATAAAGAACAACGTTGGCTTAGCTTAGCAAAAATACGAGGCAGAGGGAAATATCCAAAGTCAACAAACTCCACCAAAAGACAAGAACCTTTTTAAGGGCCGGGAAACTCTCGCTATAGCTTGTTTTTAAAAAATCTTTATAAAGGACAAAGTTAGCTTAGCACAAAACTAAAATCAGAGGGAAAGAGCTAGCCTATCTAACGCTAACACACACCAAATAGTTAGCAGAAATGACAGGAAGAGGCTAATTCCTCTGTAGCTGCGTGTCCTTTAGCCCTGATCTTTGACTGTTTTTGCCATGAGGCTTATTTGAAGAGTAAGGATAGAATTTTGCTCCAAATGTCTGCACATAACCTCATTCAACAACCAGGACGCGATTTGTTCGGTAGTGCAGTGAGGAGCTACATTTCACCCTTTAAGGTGCTTTTTGAAACACACAGGTGTCATTTGCGAAGTGTTAAGCATTGCATTTCAATGGGAGGTTATGTGTGAAACAATTCCTTTGATTTTCTTACATTCAGACACTTGCTTTCGTGCTAAGCTAACGGCCTCCTCTCATCTAACTCTTGTAGCATATTTCCTAAAATGGTTATCTTTTTGAGTCAGATGTTGTGATTCTTCTTACCCCTCTATGGACAGCATTTGTTTCTCCGTGTGTTCTGAGGGCAGTGAATGCAACTTTACAGAAGACGGACCTGGGAGATAATAACAACATCAGGGGAGTAAAATCATGTAATACCTGACAGCATTATAAATCATAAACTCTCTCAGTGTGTTGGAAAAACCGCACAAAGTTCACTTCCTAGATTACATATTAAAAACAATACAGACGCTTTCACTTCTTCTTCTGCACTTGTTCTTTCAAACGGTTGCTTAGGCACATATTGAGCAGCTTTGCAGCAACACTATCTTTATCTAATCTAGATTAATAAAACAGACTGCAAGCAGTGGCGGTTCTATAGTCTGTGGGGGCCCTAGGCAAAAATTCACTGGGGGCCCCTCGAACCAGCTTTCATCACCATCAGTGGCGCCCCAACACACTCTCACCCCCCCCCACCCCCCACCCCCAGCAGAGGGGGTTCCCGACATGTCGCTGCAGTGAATGAAAGGGTGCTTCATGGTGTCGTTGCTGTGGACCTTCTTAATCTACCTTCTTTGGGGGCCCCCTTCTGGTCCGGGGCCCCAAGCAGTTGCCTGTTCGCAAGCGGCGCCCCTGCCCGCAGGTCTGACAGACTTGTTGATCAAAACCAGCACTGTGAGACGTATTTTTTTTCTGTTTTAAAATAAAGTTAACCAAGATACAAAACGACATCATCTGCAAACTGCTGTGGTTTTTTAATGGGATTTAAAGTAGTTAAGAAACAAATGCACGCTGCAGCCATTGCATTTTTAACATTCTTAACTAATATATTAAAGCTATCGATATTTATTTTTTAATTTCATGTTTTAATTGATCAATGTTTTCTTTATTCTTAACTTCAAACTATTGATTTTTTACCATTTTAGTATTTTACTTAAGCAATAAAACTCTTGATTTATTCATTTTTTTTAAACTTTTATTTATTTGCAATTTTTTATGGATTTTCTTACATGTGAACACAAATACCTGTACTTTCTACTTCTTACATGTTGAACTGAAATACCTGTACTTTCTACTTCTTACATGTTGAACCCAAATACCTGTATTTCTACTTCTTACATGTTGAACTCAAATACCTGTACTTTCTACTTCTTACATGTTGAACTGAAATACCTGTACTTTCTACTTCTTACATGTTGAAACACAAATACCTGTACTTTCTACTTCTTACATGTTGAACACAAATACCTGTACTTTCTACTTCTCACATGTTGAACTCAAATACCTGTACTTTCTACTTTCTCACATGTTGAACTCAAATACCTGTACTTTCTACTTCTTACATGTTGAACACAAATACCTGTACTTTCTACTTTTTACATGTTGAACTCAAATACCTGTACTTTCTACTTCTCACATGTTGAACTCAAATACCTGTACTTTCTACTTCTTACATGTTGAACCCAAATACCTGTACTTTCTACTTCTTACATGTTGAACACAAATACCTGTACTTTCTACTTCTTACATGTTGAACTCAAATACCTGTACTTTCTACTTCTCACATGTTGAACACAAATACCTGTACTTTCTACTTCTTACATGTTGAACTCAAATATCTGTACTTTCTACTTCTTACATGTTGAACACAAATACCTGTACGTTCTACTTCTTACATGTTGAACTCAAATACCTGTACTTTCTACTTCTTACATGTTGAACTCAAATACCTGTACTTTCTACTTCTTACATGTTGAACCCAAATACCTGTACTTTCTACTTCTTACATGTTGAACTCAAATACCTGTACTTTCTACTTCTCTCATGTTGAACCCAAATACCTGTACTTTCTACTTCTTACATGTTGAACTCAAATACCTGTACTTTCTACTTCTCTCATGTTGAACCCAAATACCTGTACTTCAATTTCTTACATGTTGACCTCAAATACCTGTACTTTCCTACTTCTCTCATGTTGAACCTAAATACCTGTACTTTCTACTATCTTACAGTGTTGAACTCAAATACCTGTACTTTCTACTTCTTACATGTTGAACCCAAATACCTGTACTTTCTACTTCTTACATGTTGAACTCAAATACCTGTACTTTCTACTTCTCTCATGTTGAACCCAAATACCTGTACTTTCTACTTCTTACATGTTGAACCCAAATACCTGTACTTTCTACTTCTTACATGTTGAACTCAAATACCTGTACTTTCTACTTCTCACATGTTGAACACAAATACCTGTACTTTCTACTTCTTACATGTTGAACTCAAATATCTGTACTTTCTACTTCTTACATGTTGAACACAAATACCTGTACGTTCTACTTCTTACATGTTGAACTCAAATACCTGTACTTTCTACTTCTTACATGTTGAACCCAAATACCTGTACTTTCTACTTCTTACATGTTTAACTCAAATACCTGTACTTTTCTACTTCTCTCATGTTGAACACAAATACCTGTACGTTCTACTTCTTACATGTTGAACACAATACCTGTACTTTCTACTTCTTACATGTTGAACTCAAATACCTGTACTTTCTACTTCTTACATGTGAACTCAAATACCTGTACTTTCTACTTCTCTCATGTTGAACCCAAATACCTGTACTTTCTACTTCTTACATGTTGAACACAAATACCTGTACTTTCTACTTCTACATGTTGAACTCAAATACCTGTACTTTCTACTTCTTACATGTTGAACTCAAATACCTGTACTTTCTACTTCTCTCATGTTGAACCCAAATACCTGTACTTTCTACTTCTTACATGTTGAACACAAATACCTGTACTTTCTACTTCTTACATGTTGAACCCAAATACCTGTACTTTCTACTTCTTACATGTTGACTCAAATACCTGTACTTTCTACTTCTTCTCTCATGTTGAACCCAAATACCTGTACTTTCTACTTCTTACATGTTGAACTCAATACCTGTACTTTCTATTTCTTACATGTTGAACTCAAATACCTGTACTTTCTACTTCTCTCATGTTGAACCTAAATACCTGTACTTTCTACTTCTTACATGTTGAACTCAAATACCTGTACTTTCTACTTCTTACATGTTGAAACCCAAATACCTGTACTTCTACTTCTTACATGTTGAACTCAAATACCTGTACTTTCTACTTCTCTCATGTTGAACCCAAATACCTGTACTTTCTACTTCTTACATGTTGAACTCAAATACCTGTACTTTCTACTTCTTACATGTTGAACTCAAATACCTGTACTTTCTACTTCTTACATGTTGAACTCAAATACCTGTACTTTCTACTTCTTACATGTTGAACCCAAATACCTGTACTTTCTACTTCTTACATGTTGAACCCAAATACCTGTAACTTTCTACTTCTTACATGTTGAACCCAAATACCTGTACTTTCTACTTCTCACATGTTGAACTCAAATACCTGTACTTTCTACTTCTCTCATTTTCCAAACAGCTGGTTCCTTTAGTCTGAATGTGTGTTTGATGCGTGATCATTATTCTTTAGAGTCATTGCGTGTCTATTGATTGAACACGATCCGTGTATCCATCACTTCCTGGTCTTCTCTAAAGAAGAGGGACCAATGGAAACGTTGTCATGTTGCCGTTGTTCAGCATGGAAACATTCATTAGCTAACAATGACTTTATTGTTCTATTGATATAAAGGGAGGTCAGGTACTCTTTAAAACAGCTGCTAGTTATGGGTACTTTTTACTGAAGGACATTTCAAAGCCTCTTTACTTTTACCTGAGTAAAGAAGTATCAGTACTTCTACTTTCACCAGAGTACTTTAAACACGAGTATCTGTACTTCTACTTGAGTAAAGGATGTGTGAACTCTTTCCCCCTCGTACCGTTAAGGACCTCGTTGTCGGGCTCCTGGCGCTCCTTGCACCTCTCCTTGAGGGTCTCCAGGTCCCCGAACAGACTCTCCAGGATGGCGGTGGCGATGGGAAGCATCATGGCAGTGGTGGCCGTGTTGCTGAGCCACATGGAGAGGAAGGAGGAGGTCAGCATCATGCCCAGGATCAGCCTGCAGGCGGGAAATATCATTATTATTATATTATTATTTCAATCAGCAACTTCCCATGAGTTACCATTAAGAAGAAACTGAAGAGATACTGTAATGTAATATACTAATATATAATTGAAAGGCGCCATGCTAATGTAATCTATTATTATTATTATTATCATTATTAAGAATTATTTTCTGTTTCCCCTCACCAGGCGGGCTTCACCCCCACGATGGTGAGCACCTTCAGGGCGATGCGGCGGTGGAGCCCCCACTCTTCGATGGACGACGCCATCACCAGGCCGCTCAGGAACAGGAAGTTGGTTTCCAGGAAGTACTGAGGGCACACCTTTTTGGAGGGAAGGATTCCCAGCGTCGGGAAGAGGCAGACGGGAAGCATGGCGGTGACGGCCAGAGGGAGCGCCTCGGTGCACCAGTACACCGCCATCAGAACCACCACGTACAGACATCTCCCCTCCTGGAGAGAAACAGCCTTTACTCGAGTACAAGTACACATCCTTTACTCAAGTAGAAGTACACACCCTTTACTCAAGTAGAAGTACACACCCTTTACTCAAGTAGAAGTACAGATCCTTTACTCAAGTAGAAGTACACATCCTTTACTCAAGTAGAAGTACACACATCCTTTACTCAAGTAGAAGTACAGATACTCATGTTTAAAAAAGTACTGACTAAACTTCTTTACTCAGTCAAAGTAAAGAACTTTGAAATGTACTTCAGTAAAAGTACCCATAACTAGCAGCTGCTTTAAAGAGTACCTGACCTCCCTTTATATAATAGAACAATAATGTCATTGTTAGCTAATGAATGTTTCCATGCTGAACAACGGCAACATGACAACGTTTCCATTGGTCCCTCTTCTTTAGAGAAGACCAGGAAATGATGGATACACGGATCGTGTTCAAATCAATAGGCACGCAATGACTCTAAAGAATAATGATCACGCCACCAAACACACATTCAGACTAAAGGAACCAGCTGTTTGGGAAATGAGAGAAGTAGAAAGTACAGGTATTTGGGTTCAACATGTAAGAAGTAGAAAGTACAGGTATTTGAGTTCAACATGTAAGAAGTAGAAAGTACAGGTATTTGAGTTCAACATGTAAGAAGTAGAAAGTACAGGTATTTGTGTTCAACATGTAAGAAGTAGAAAGTACAGGTATTTGAGTTCAACATGTAAGAAGTAGAAAGTACAGGTATTTGGGTTCAACATGTAAGAAGTAGAAAGTACAGGTATTTGGGTTCAACATGTAAGAAGTAGAAAGTACAGGTATTTGGGTTCAACATGTAAGAAGTAGAAAGTACAGGTATTTGTGTTCAACATTTAAGAAGTAGAAAGTACAGGTATTTGAGTTCAACATGTGAGAAGTAGAAAGTACAGGTATTTGTTCAAAATATAAGAAGTAGAAAGTACAGGTATTTGGGTTCAACATGTAAGAAGTAGAAAGTACAGGTATTTGGGTTCAACATGTAAGAAGTAGAAAGTACAGGTATTTGGGTTCAACATGTAAGAAGTAGAAAGTACAGGTATTTGTGTTCAACATTTAAGAAGTAGAAAGTACAGGTATTTGAGTTCAACATGTGAGAAGTAGAAAGTACAGGTATTTGTTCAAAATGTGAGAAGTAGAAAGTACAGGTATTTGTTCAAAATGTAAGAAGTAGAAAGTACAGGTATTTGTGTTCAACATTTAAGAAGTAGAAAGTACAGGTATTTGAGTTCAACATGTGAGAAGTAGAAAGAACAGGTATTTGAGTTCAACATGTGAGAAGTAGAAAGAACAGGTATTTGAGTTCAACATGTGAGAAGTAGAAAGAACAGGTATTTGAGTTCAACATGTGAGAAGTAGAAAGTACAGGTATTTGAGTTCAACATGTGAGAAGTAGAAAGTACAGGTATTTGTGTTCAACATGTGAGAAGTAGAAAGAACAGGTATTTGAGTTCAACATGTGAGAAGTAGAAAGAACAGGTATTTGAGTTCAACATGTGAGAAGTAGAAAGTACAGGTATTTGAGTTCAACATGTGAGAAGTAGAAAGAACAGGTATTTGTTCAAAATGTAAGAAGTAAAGTAAAAAGTGGTCAGGAAAATAATAAGTGGAGTAAAATACTGATACCAGAAAAATGTACTTAAGTGCAGCAACAAAGTATTTGTACTCCACTACTTCCCACATCTGCCCTCCTGCCACAGGGGGAGGATTAACATCAAAATAATGTGTTTATAATCTGCTTTTAACACCAAAGAACGTATTCAGATGTGATTCCCACATAATCACCGTTTGGATTTGCATCAGAAACTGCAAAACAAATACTTTTCATTCCCTTTTTGTAGTTTTTCTGGTTATACAAATACAACTGTGTGAAATTATATCACAAGAAAGCCCTTTCAGTTAAAGTCAATAATAACCCTTAAAAAAATTAATTGGTTGCTATTACATTACATTACATGTCACTTGTTAGACGCTTTTCTCCAAAGCGACTTACATATTACTCAATACTGTGGACAATCCCCACAGAAGCAATTTGGGGTGAAGTGTCTCAGGGACACAATGGCATGCTGACTGCAGTGGGGTTTGAACCTGTGACCCCCTGATCCGAACACCAATGCTCAACCCACTGCACCACACGCCTCCCCCAATGCTATTTTCTATACCTCTATTATGAACTGATATTACACCATTATTACACCCATATTTTGCCAATATCACACCCTTATTACACTTTTATTTGACTCATATTACACCATTATTAGACCCCTATTACACTGTTATTACATCCCTATTACACCGTTATTAGGCCCCTATTACACCGTTATTAGGCCCCTATTACACCGTTATTAGGCCCCTATTACACCGTTATTAGGCCCCTATTACACCGTTATAACACCGTTATAACACCATTATTAGACCCCTATTACACTGTTATTACATCCCTATTACACCGTTATTACACCGTTATTACACCATTCTTAGACCCATATTACACTGTTATTAGACCCCTATTACAACAATATTACAGAGTTATTAGTATGGAGCTAATTTATTTGTTTGTGGAGTTACGGCAGGAAATTAGCTCCATATATTAGACCCATATTCCACGCACTTTACACACTGACACAGCAAGTCAAATAAATGTGTCCCCAGGATCCATAAACCACTTAAAGATCAATATTCAGACGACAAGTAAAGAAACGCAAAGTGAAATCTACCGTACAGAAATGCACTGAGGGAAACAGCATAAAGTGCATTGCACATGGCGCACGTTAAAGGTCCTGCGAGACTCGAACCAACTCCTGACAAACACACACTTTATGAAGTGTTTTCAAGTCGACTTAAAGCTGCTCACCTTCTCGGGCAGAGTGAAGACGAGCGGGAGGAGGAGGAGGCGGCGTGAGCAGCAGGATCAGAAGTTTGTGGACGCACCACAACTTCTTAGAAACCGCCGACAGATTCATCTCAGAGAGTCGGAGAGCAGCGTTCAGAGAGGAGCTGCACACTGAGTCAGGAGGGGACTACCCTGACACACACTGCACACACACACACACACACACACACACACACACACACACACACATTCACTGCACACACACACACACACACACACACTGCACACACACACACACACACACACACACTGCACACACACACACACACACACTGCACACACACACACACACACACACATTCTCTGCACACACACACATTCTCTGCACACACACACATTCTCTGCACACACACACACGCACACACACACACACATTCTCTGCACACACGCACACGCACGCACACTGTCAAACTTGCCAACCCTTTTCGCGGGAGACTCCCGATTTCATAGCCCTCTCCCGGTTTCCTCCCGAGGTCATATTTCTCCCGCATTTCTCCAGATTTCTGACAAAATCAGATTTACTCAGGACTGTTTCCACTCGGACTTTAATACAGCTACGCCATGGTTTGGTGCGCAACTGAAAGTCTAAAGAGGGTGAGGCAGATAGTCACAGAAAACAGAACAAGAATCGACAACTCGAACCTGAACCACTCCTTTCCTGTAAAATACAGGTCCAGCCCACACACACATGCTCCATCAAGGAAGATGCTACAGGCCGCAAGGCAGTGCACTTACAACTACAATACGCATGTTAATGTTAATCTAACAGCTCCTGTGATCCACTAACACCTGCGCACACACACACACACACACACACTCTGCACACGCACACACACACACGCACACACACACACTCTGCACACGCACACACACACACGCACACACACACTCTGCACACGCACACACACGCACACACTCTGCACACACACTCTGCACACGCACACACACACACACTCT
This sequence comes from Harpagifer antarcticus, assembly GCA_902827135.1. Classification (NCBI taxonomy): domain Eukaryota; kingdom Metazoa; phylum Chordata; class Actinopteri; order Perciformes; family Harpagiferidae; genus Harpagifer; species Harpagifer antarcticus. The sequence continues at coordinate 19,042 of CADEHL010001435.1, forward strand.
GCACACACACTCACACACAAACACTCTGCACACGCACGCACACACACTCTCCGCACACACACTTTAACCCCTGCAGCACTCTGAAGGCTTTATACAGGAGGAGGAAGTAACGTTGCTCCTGCCCTCCTTGTGCAACACACTCTGTCACGGTTGTCATGCCAGGTCACGGGTCTATGTCTAGGTTTGGGTGTTTCCGCTGTCCTCTATGTCATGTTTTCCTTCCGTCGTTAGTTCCCTGGTGTGTCTCGTTAGTTGATTGTGTTCACCTGTGGCCCTTGTGTTTTCTCCTCCCTCCTCACCTGTGTCTAGTTAGTTGATTATGTTCACCTGTGGCCCTTGTGTTTCTCCTCCCCTGCCCAGCTGTTTCTTGTCTGGTAATTATCCCTCCCTGTATTTAGTCTTGTCTCGTCCTGTGTTCAGTGTTGGTGCTTCTTTTGTTTGTGACCTGGTTCACCGTAGAGTGTTTTGTTTGTTAAAGTTTATATATTAGATAAGAGCCCTTGCAATAAAGGTATTATCAAGTGTTATCTGCGTTTGGGTCCTACCTGCTTCACTCTGCGCTATCAGAAAGCACCAACCAGAAAATGGGCCCAGCAGATCCGTTCGAGCTGGAATTATTGAATTTTTCCTTTTTTTTGGCTAACTGCTCGGATCGATGGAAGAGAGCACCCGGAGTTCAGCAGCGAGAGGCTGTGTTGTCGGAGGCGCGCCAGATGGCTAGAGAGAAACCAGGTTTGGTGAAGTTCTTACCTGGCTGGATTTCAAAGATCCTCCCGGTGTGTGATTCCCGGCCTGCTAGCCCCAGGCATGCTAGCTCCCTGCCTCCCGATTCCCAACCTGGCACCATACGCCTTGGTGGGTTCCGTCTGGAGTCAGCCCCGGCTTCTTCCCCATTTCCTGCTCCTGTCCAGGATCCGTTCTCGGGTACTCGTCTGGCTTATGGAGGTCCACGGAGTATTCAGGCGGCTGCTAAAAGGAGTCGTCGCAAGGCCAGGTTAGCCCGAGCCCTAGCAGCCATGGTTCCGGTTACAGTTCCGGCCCCAGCAGCCATGGTTCTGGCTCCAGTACCGGCTCCAGTACCCCTGGTCGCGACTCCAGTTTCGGCTCCAGGACTGGCTTACCGGCCAACGCCAGCTCCCCGAGTCCTGTCGGCATACCGGCCGACTCCAGCACCTCGTCTCTTGTTGGCTCCCCAGCCAACACCAGCTCCCCGTGTCCTGTCGGCGTACCGGCCGACTCCAGCACCTCGTCTCTTATTGGCTCCCCAGCCAACACCAGCTCCTCGTGTCCTGTTGGCTCCCCAGCCAACTCCAGCTCCCCGTGTCCTGTCGGCGTACCGGCCGACTCCAGCACCTCGTCTCTTGTTGGCTCCCCAGCCAACACCAGCTCCCCGTGTCCTGTCAGCGTACCGGCCGACTCCAGCACCTCGTGTCCTGTCGGCGTACCGGCCGACTCCAGCACCCCGTGTTCTGTTGGCAAACCAACTCTCTCAAGTTTCCCCTCCAGACACTTCTCAAGTCCCCTCTCAGGTCCCCTCTCGAGTCTTTTCTCGTGTCCCCTCTCAAGTCAACTCCCCAGTGTCCTCTCGAGTCACCTCTCAAGTTTCCCCTCAGGTCTACTCTCGAGTTCCCTCTCAAGTCCCCTCTCAGGTCCCCTCTCGAGTTACCTCTCGAGTCACCTCTCGAGTTCCTTCTCAAGTCAACTCTCCAGTGTCCTCTCGAGTCACCTCGCAAGTCAACTCTCCAGTGTCCTCTCGAGTCACCTCTCAAGTTTCCCCTCAGGTCTCCTCTCGAGTTCCCTCTCAAGTCCCCTCTCAGGTCCCCTCTCGAGTTACCTCTCGAGTCACCTCTCGAGTTCCTTCTCGAGTCCCCTCTCAGGTCTCCTCTCGAGTTACCTCTCGAGTCTCCTCTCGAGTTCCCTCTCAAGTCCCTTCTCAGGTCCCCTCTCGAGTTATCTCTCGAGTCAACTCTCCAGTGTCCTCTCGAGTCACCTCCCAAGTCAACTCTCCAGTGTCCTCTCGAGTCACCTCTCAAGTTTCCCCTCAGGTCTACTCTCGAGTTCCCTCTCAAGTCCCCTCTCAGGTCCCCTCTCGAGTTACCTCTCGAGTCACCTCTCGAGTTCCTTCTCAAGTCAACTCTCCAGTGTCCTCTCGAGTCACCTCTCAAGTCAACTCTCCAGTGTTCTCTCGAGTCACCTCTCAAGTCAACTCTCCAGTGTCCTCTCGAGTCACCTCCCAAGTCAACTCTCCAGTGTCCTCTCGAGTCACCTCTCAAGTTTCCCCTCAGGTCTCCTCTCGAGTTACCTCTCGAGTCAACTCTCGAGTTCCTTCTCGAGTCCACTCTCCAGTTTCCTCTCAAGTTCCCTCTCAAGCCCTCTCTCGAGTCCCCACTCAAGCCCCTACTCATGTCCAGTTGGAGGTCCCGCAGACTAGTCTTCTGCCGGGGGTCCTGCCAACCCCATGTCTTGTCCAGTTGGAGGTCCCGCAGACTAGTCTCCTGCCGGGGGTCCTGCCAACCCCATGTCCTGTACCGTTGGAGGTTCCGCTGGGGGTCCTGCCAACCCCATGTCCTGTCCAGTTGGAGGTCCCGCAGACTAGCCCTCTGCCGGGGGTCCTGCCAACCCCATGTCTTGTCCAGTTGGAGGTCCCGCAGACTAGCCCTCTGCCGGGGGTCCTGCCAATCCCATGTCTTGTCCAGTTGGAGGTCCCGCAGACTAGTCTCCTGCCGGGGGTCCTGCCAACCCCATGTCCTGTCCAGTTGGAGGTCCCGCAGACTAGCCCTCTGCCGGGGGTCCTGCCAACCCCCTGTCTTGTCCAGTTGGAGGTCCCGCAGACTAGCCCTCTGCCGGGGGTCCTGCCAACCCCATGTCCTGTCCAGTTGGAGGTCCCGCAGACTAGCCCTCTGCCGGGGGTCCTGCCAACCCCATGTCTTGTCCAGTTGGAGGTCCCGCAGACTAGCCCTCTGCCGGGGGTCCTGCCAACCCCATGTCTTGTCCAGTTGGAGGTCCCGCAGACTAGTCTCCTGCCGGGGGTCCTGCCAACCCTTTGTCCTGTCCCGTTGGAGGCCTCGCCGACTAGCCCTCTGCCGGGGGTCCTGCCAACCCCATGTCTTGTCCAGTTGGAGGTCCCGCAGACTAGTCTCCTGCCGGGGGTCCTGCCAACCCCGTGTCCTGTCCCGTTGGAGGTCCCGCCGACTACGCTCCTGCCGGGGGTCCTGCCAACCCTATGTCCTGTGCCGTTGGAGGTCCCGCCATCTACTCTCCTGCCGGGGGTCCTGCCAATCCTATGTCCTGTGCTGTTGGAGGCCCCGCCGACTACTCTCCTGCCGGGGGTCCTGCCAACCCTGTGTCCTGTCCCGTTGGAGGCCCCGCCGACTACTCTCCTGCCGGGGGTCCTGCCAACCCTTTGTCCTGTCTCGTTGGAGGTCCCGTCGTCCACCCTCCTGCTGGGGGTACTGCCAACTCCTGGTCCTCTTCCGTGGGGGATCCTGCCGAAGCCTGTCCCGCCGGCTCCGGTTCCTGTCCGGCCGACACCGGGTCCTGCCCGGCCTCCGGAGCTGTCTGGTCTTCGCCCTCATGCTCGGCCCCCTGAGTTCGCCCGCTGTGGCCTTCGCCCCCACCATGGACTCTGCCTTGCCCCCGGGCCGTCCGCCCGAGACCCCCACCTTGGACTCTGCCTTGCCCCCGGGTCGTCCGCCCGAGTTCCCCACCATGGACTCTGCCTGCCCCCGGGCCGTCCGCCCGAGACCCCCACCTTGGACTCTGCCTTGCCCCCGGGCCGTCCGCCCGAGTTCCCCACCTTAGACTCTGCCTTGCCCCCGGGTCGTCCGCCCGAGTTCCCCACCATGGACTCTGCCTTGCCCCCGGGCCGTCCGCCCGAGCCCCCCACCTTGGACTCTGCCTTGCCCCCGGGCCGTCCGCCCGAGTTCCCCACCTTAGACTCTGCCTTGCCCCCGGGCCGTCCGCCCGAGATCCCTTCCTGGTCCCCTACTGGGCTCCTGGGCGGTCAGCTTAGTCCCGTCCTCCGGACCCCCTCCACCCACCCTGTTGGACTATGTTGGATTTTTTGTTTAGGGACGTCTGGAATCCGTCCCTTGAGGGGGGGGTTCTGTCACGGTTGTCATGCCAGGTCACGGGTCTATGTCTAGGTTTGGGTGTTTCCGCTGTCCTCTGTCATGTTTTCCTTCCGTCGTTAGTTCCCTGGTGTGTCTCGTTAGTTGATTGTGTTCACCTGTGGCCCTTGTGTTTTCTCCTCCCTCCTCACCTGTGTCTAGTTAGTTGATTATGTTCACCTGTGGCCCTTGTGTTTCTCCTCCCCTGCCCAGCTGTTTCTTGTCTGGTAATTATCCCTCCCTGTATTTAGTCTTGTCTCGTCCTGTGTTCAGTGTTGGTGCTTCTTTTGTTTGTGACCTGGTTCACCGTAGAGTGTTTTGTTTGTTAAAGTTATATGTTAGATAAGAGCCCTTGCAATAAAGGTATTATCAAGTGTTATCTGCGTTTGGGTCCTACCTGCTTCACTCTGCGCTATCAGACACTGTGGTGTCTCGTCAATTGTGTTAGTCGTGTTTGTTTCATGTCATGTCTCGTTTTCCCATTTCCTGTTTTATTTTGTACTTACCTCTTGTCTTTCCTTTCAGGCCCTGTTAATTCCTCACTTTGGGTGTTTTTCCGTCATCGTCAGCGTCTGCCCCGCCCCTGATTGTTTCCACCTGGTCCCTATTCCCTCATGTATAAATAGTCCTTGTCTCCCTTTGTCTTGTGCCAGTTCGTCTTGTTTCAGTGTGCTTCCATGTCCAGAGACCCAGCGTTAAAACCAGAGAGAAGAGTTTATTTTGTTTGAGATCGAGAAGTTTTGTTTTGTCCTCGCTTGAGTGATTTTTTGTTAACTTTGTTTTATTTTTTCATTAAAATCTGAGCCGTCGCAATTGAGTCCAGTATTTTTGTACCCCGTTCTAACAGAACGAACTGGCCAACATGGACTCAGCCGACTCAGAAAAGATTAAAGTGGATGTCGAAGAACAGAGAGCAGAGCTTGCTCACCATGCTGCACAGCTGATCTCCATTAACAGAGGAGTTGGTAACCTCACTGATCGCCAAGCAGAATTCCAGGAGGCTGTAACGAATCAAGTTAATCACCTGGCGGTTCAAGTGCACAGAGCTCTTGCCCAGCTCGAGGCTGGATCATCTACACGGTCTCCTACTATGCCAAGCCCATCCGTTGCATCCGCTGGTGCTGCTGCAGACCACATTCCCTCTTCTGGAACGTCGCTTCGCCTTGCATCTCCAGAAAAGTTTTCCGGGGACTCTGGGGACTGTCGCCCCTTTCTGGTACAGTGTGAACTGCATTTCACCCATAATCCCTCAGCCTTTATCTCAGACCAAGCTAGAGTAGCCTTTATGCTGTCCCATTTAACCGGGCGAGCTGCTGCCTGGGCTACGGCCGAATGGTCCTCTAATTCTCCAGTGAGCCAGTCAGTGAACATGTTCTCAGAGACTCTAAGGCATGTTTTTGATCACTCTTCACCAGCCAGAGAGGCCAGCCGAGTGTTAATGCAGATTAAACAGGGACCCAGAAGAGTGGCAGATTATGCGATACAATTTCGCACTTTAGCAGCAGATAGCGGGTGGAACACCCCAGCCCTTATTGATGCCTTCATGAATGGATTAAAGGATTCTATTAAGGATCAATTGGCACCCCTGGAGCTACCAACAGATCTTAACTCTATCATTGCAATGTCTACCCGCATTGATATTAGACTTAATGAAAGGAACAGTGAAAGGTTAAGGACCAGCGTGCGCCCATCTGCCCCACAACGCCCATGGATAAACAATACACCTCTGACAACATTATCGGAGGAACCAATGCAGCTGGGCGGAGCCAGGATCACGGCAGAGGAGCGACAGCGCCGTTTCCGTGAAGGATGCTGCTTCTACTGTGGACAACATGGCCATGCTGCATCTTCCTGCCCGTTAAAAGGACAGGCTCATCGGTGCGACGGAGGGCGCTGGTGAGCCGATTTTCTGCAGCTGACTTTCCTCCACGTTCATTGACCAAGGTAAAATTACAGTTACGTGACCACACCATGACTCAGGGGGTACTAGTGGATTCAGGGGCGGACGAAAGTCTGATGGACTGGGGTCTTGTTAAAATACTGGGCATTACTACTGTTCCTTTGACTTCTCCTGTAGATGCCAGTGCCTTAGATGGCAAGCTGTTATTCAGAGTAACCCATATAACTGAACCCGTTCAAGTAACCATAGATGACATTCACACAGAAACATTAAGATTCCACTTATTTGACTCTGCACTTCACCCTATAGTTTTGGGACTTCCATGGCTCCTCAGGCACAATCCGAATATTGACTGGCGGTCGGGAAACATTATGAACTGGGGCTCTGATTGTAAAGTAACCTGCTTAGCGTCCCCTGGGAACTCCAGACAGTCTGTTAATCAGACAGACATCCCCAATAGAGTTACCACTGACATCAAGTCAGAGTATGCTGACCTGTCCAGAGTGCCTGCATGTTATCTGGACTTAAAAGAGGTTTTTGACAAGACTAAGGCTACTTCGCTACCACCTCATCGACCTTATGACTGCCCTATTGACCTTTTGCCTGGAGCTCCGATCCCTAGAGGTCGGCTTTACTCCATCTCTGCACCAGTAAGAGGTGCCATGAAGACGTATATTGACTCTTCCCTTAAGTCTGGACTCATTAGACCATCGTCATCACCTGCGGCTGCAGGCTTTTTCTTTGTGGGCAAGAAAGATGGTTCCCTCCGTCCATGCATAGACTATAGTCCACTCAATGGAATAACTGTCAAGAATAAATACCCCCTTCCACTAATGTCTACAGCGTTTGAACTGTTGCAGGATGCCCAAGTATTCACCAAACTGGACCTCAGAAACGCCTATCATCTGGTCAGAATTCGGGAGGGGGATGAGTGGAAAACAGGGTTCAACACTCCGAGTGGCCACTACGAATATCTTGTTATGCCTTTTGGTTTATGCAATGCTCCAGGTGTTTTTCAGGGTATGATCAATGATGTGTTGAGGAACTTTCTCAACAAGTTTGTCTTCGTCTACCTTGACGACATCTTAATTTTCTCACCGGATGAGGAAACTCACATTCAACATGTCCGCCAAGTACTCCAGAAACTGTTGGAGAATCAACTGTACTGCAAAGCTGAGAAATGTGAGTTTCATGTCAAGACTGTCTCCTTCCTGGGTTATATCGTCACCGCTAACCATGTTCAGATGGATCCAGTAAAGGTTAGTGCTGTGGAAGATTGGCCAACTCCCACAAACAGGAAACAGATCCAACAATTCTTAGGCTTTGCCAATTTCTACAGAAGGTTCATAAGAAACTTTAGCACTATTGCGGCGCCATTACATGCACTAACCTCTTCTCATGTTGTTTTTAAGTGGAACACTGAGGCGGAGAAAGCCTTTCAAAGACTTAAGACGTTGTTCACAACCGCTCCAATCCTCACAGTGCCTGACCCGCAGAGACAATTCATTGTGGAGGTGGATGCCTCGAACGAAGGCGTCGGAGCGGTGCTCTCCCAAAGGTCTGCTCAGGACAACAAGCTCCATCCTTGTGCTTTCTTGTCACGGAAGTTGACAGACGCAGAGAGGAATTACGATGTGGGGAACAAGGAACTTTTGGCAGTAAAGATAGCCTTAGAAGACTGGCGTCATTGGTTAGAGGGGGCGGAACAACCATTTATAGTATGGACTGATCACAAGAACCTGGAATTCATTAGAAAATCCAAAAGACTAAACCCACGCCAGGCTAGATGGTCATTGTTTTTTAGTCGCTTTAACTTCACCTTGTCATACAGACCAGGCTCTCAAAATGTGAAACCAGATGCTTTGTCACGCATGTACGAGCCTGAACCTGCTGCCAAAAAACCTGAAAGCATCCTTCCACTTCATTGTGTGGTTGGGGCAGTTTCATGGCAAATAGAATCTGTGGTGAAGCAAGCACATGGTGAGAGCCCGGCTCCTAGTGGTTGCCCGCAAAATAGGTTGTTTGTACCTGTTTCAGTTCGCTCACAGGTAATTCACTGGGCTCACACGTCTTTGCTCACCTGTCATCCGGGGGTTAAACGCACAATCTTTATGATAAAGCAACGTTTCTGGTGGCCGGCTATGGAGAAACAGGTGGCAGAGTATGTGGCAGCCTGCACCGTTTGTGCCAGAAACAAGACCTCCAAACAAGCTCAGATGGGTCTGCTGCAGCCTCTTCCTGTTCCACATCGTCCATGGTCACACCTCTCCATGGACTTCGTCACTGGATTACCCGTTTCCGAGGGAAACACCACCGTCCTGACGGTGGTGGACAGATTCAGTAAGATGGCACATTTCATTGCATTACCCAAGCTCCCCTCTGCCAAAGAAATGGCAGAGGTCATGTTACGTGAAGTTTTCCGCATTCATGGTTTTCCCAGGGATATCGTATCGTATCGGACCGAGGCCCCCAGTTCATCTCAGGTTTTTGGAAGGAGTTCTGCCATCTCCTGGGTGCCACCGTCAGCTTGTCTTCGGGTTACCACCCGCAGTCCAATGGCCAATCAGAGCGGATCAACCAGGAGCTGGAGACCTGTTGGCGGTGTCTCGTTTCCCAGAACCAGGCATCGTGGAGCAAGCACCTGGTGTGGGTCGAGTATGCTCACAACACACTGCCCACCGCAGCTACTAGACTTACTCCTTTCCAGTGTGTTTATGGTTATCAGCCACCCTTGTTCCCTGCCAATGAAGGTGAGGTCACGGTCCCGTCGGCACATGCCATGGTCCGTCGGTGCCGCCGGATCTGGGCAGGTGCTCGTCGTGCTCTCCTGCGCAGTGCCAGCCAGATGAAGAAGGTGGTGGATCGGCATCGCAGACCTGCTCCATCCTATAGGCCTGGACAAAGCGTTTGGCTGGCTACCAAAGACTTACCCCTTCATGTCATGTCCAGAAAGCTAGCCCCAAGGTTCGTAGTCCATCCGACGTTTCATGTGGGGAAGGTCAAGCCTGTAAGAGAGAGTCCTCTGGTGCCCGCCTCTAAGCCCCCACCGCCTCCCCGGATGGTTGATGGTGGTCCTGTCTACACTGTTAAGAAACTGCTTGGAGTCCGTAACCGTGGTCGAGGGAAACAATTCCTCGTGGACTGGGTTGGTTACGGTCCCGAAGAGAGACAATGGGTCCCTGCAAGCTTCATTGTAGATCGGAGTTTGATCACTGACTTTTATCAGGATCATCCAGGAGGGTCTGGGACTTCCGGAGCAGTCCCTAGAGGGGGGGGGTACTGTGGTGTCTCGTCAATTGTGTTAGTCGTGTTTGTTTCATGTCATGTCTCGTTTTCCCATTTCCTGTTTTATTTTGTACTTACCTCTTGTCTTTCCTTTCAGGCCCTGTTAATTCCTCACTTTGGGTGTTTTTCTGTCATCGTCAGCGTCTGCCCCGCCCCTGATTGTTTCCACCTGGTCCCTATTCCCTCATGTATAAATAGTCCTTGTCTCCCTTTGTCTTGTGCCAGTTCGTCTTGTTTCAGTGTGCTTCCATGTCCAGAGACCCAGCGTTAAAACCAGAGAGAAGAGTTTTGTTTGTTTGAGATCGAGAAGTTTTGTTTTGTCCTCGCTTGAGTGATTTTTTGTTAACTTTGTTTTATTTTTTCATTAAAATCTGAGCCGTCGCAATTGAGTCCAGTATTTTTGTACCCCGTTCTAACACACACCGCTGACCTTATAAATATATAGAAGACATTTTTAACAAGACTCTGTGTTTCATGTTTATTATTATAATTGTTCCTATTTTTACTTTATTGTTATTATATTATTTATTCAAATGTAAATTGTTTTTAGGGAGATGAAAAATATCCTCTTGACTAACTCTTTAAAAGAAACGTCTCCGAATGCACCCCGTCCCCGTCACACACATAAAACAAGCTTAAAACAAATCAACTTCAAACGTAGCTTTGCAGGATTCATATCGCCGTTAATTCTCTCATTTTTATTTGTGGAAATATTTATTATTTATCTTCATTAACAAATCATTATACATATTTTATTTTAGTCAGCACAGTCCTTTTGTCGTAACAATGTATACACATATACACATGAGAGAAAATGTATACAATTATTTAAATCATTTTCTAAATTACCGTTTCTTCATTGGTTCATTTGACATGATTACGTACGGCACCATAGACCTCAAAGTGGGCTCGAGCCCCTGCCTTTGTTCTTCCTCCAGAGAAAGTGCCCTTTTTAAATGAATGAATATGTATCTACTGCTGTTTGCGCACACTTTCCAAAAAGATATTTATTGAATAAAAAATAAAAATATCAGGTCGGGAGATTAGACTGTGAAGTTCCGCTGCTACGCCCCCCCCCCCCCCCCCAGAGGGAGGAAGGAGAGGGAGGAAGTGAAGACACGAAAACATATTTAACAACTTCCAAGTGCAAAGAAAGATACAAGATACAAACAAAGTTAGTAACAAAATAAGTTATTAACAAAATATTTGATTTCAGATTTCAAGACGAGGAGGACAGGATCTGGCCCAGCAGGAACGGCACCATGAACGGCACCTGGCCCAGCAGGAACGGCACCATGAACGGCACCGGGCCCACCATGAACGGCACCTGGCCCAGCAGGAACGGCACCTGGCCCAGCAGGAACGGCACCATGAACGGCACCTGGCCCACCATGAACAGAACCTGGCCCAGCAGGAACGGCACCTGGCCCAGCAGGAACGGCACCTGGCCCAGCAGGAACGGCACCATGAACGGCACCTGGCCCACCATGAACAGAACCTGGCCCAGCAGGAACGGCACCTGGCCCAGCAGGAACGGCACCATGAACGGCACCTGGCCCACCATGAACAGAACCTGGCCCAGCAGGAACGGCACCTGGCCCAGCAGGAACGGCACCATGAACGGCACCTGGCCCACCATGAACGGCACCTGGCACCTGGCCCATCTACAACTCCCTGAAGGATGATGGAGTGCCAGCCTTTACGGTTGAAATAGTCGCAGTGGTATTCCTCTGGTGCCAAGATGGGTATGTGTGATCCATCAATAGCTCCTACACACTGAGGGAGCCCCCACCGGTTCTCAGTGCAGGCAGTCATTTCTGCAAACTTCTCCCGGTCTGCTGAACGAATTAGTTCCGGTACTAACAACGTCTCTGCAGCGGCACAGAAGTCTTGCACACACCGGCACACAGTGGTGTTGCTCACTCCGAAAAGATGTCCAAGCTTCCACAGTGCGATGGCCACTCTCGTCTTTAGAGGTATACACACGCGGAACGTTGTGTCCTGTCTCTCCATCGCTGGCCGCAGTTTGTTGCACAGGTAGACGTAGGTTTCCTCAGACATCCTGAAGTTCTCCACCCACTGAGTGTGTGTGACAGACGGATCACTCCCCACCACTCGGTAGCTCGGTCGAGCATCCAAACACATGGTCTAAGGCGGCGAGGTAACTTCTGAAATACACAAACAAAAGCATACATTAATACGTAAAAGTGGTAGGTACAATTAATTAAATACTTGAAACACTTTGGTCGTATAGTGAGCGTGAGCCTAAACTAGGGATGCCAACTTCCAGAAATGGAGAAACGGGACACATGCATGTGTCCCCCGCGCGATTTTCGGGTTTTCGGGTTTCTGGCGGATTTAGTTACTTTTTTAGTTACTCCACCTCCTCACCTGCTGCGACCTCGGTGGGAGGAGGACACAGCTCTTTTAGAATATCCCGAACAGTTTTGTGGCCAAGCACATTGGCTGTTATCATCTCAGCCTTTGTTCTTCCACATTGCATTTTCTTTGCAGTGTTCGAATCACTAAACATGGCACTTGCCCGCTTATTACTGCAGTCCATGCTGTTGTAACTCAAACCATGCTTAACTGTGTGATACACTGATGTTACCTCACATGCAGCAACTTTGTCTTGTTCTGCATTTGAACTGCCGAAGAATTTAGTTATATTTGATGCACCTTTATTTTGTGTTGCTCGCTTGTGCTGTGCCAGCATGCTGTTACCGTGACCTATTGAAAACTCCATCCGACACAAGGTGCAGAAGACCCGAGACAGACCTCCACTCACGGGCTTTACCCAACTGCGTTTTTCTTCCCACTGTTTGTTGTAAGACACAAGTCTTTTCTTTTTAGAAGGGCCAGGGCCCAGAACCACATCCTCTCTATCTTCTCCTCTTTCATTATCACCTCCTCCACCGTCAGCGCTCATTTTCCCACACGACTGAACAGGCTGACGTGTAACACAAACAATGATGCCGCGCCCGCCGCCCGCGGGCCACCGGAGAAAATCTCACACACACACACACACACACACACACACACACACACACACGTGCGAGCATTGTGCCTGCCCTGTCAACTGAGCGGTCCTAGCGCCCTTCATATACAACACACAGGCACGCAGCCAGACACACTGAATTGCGCGCAAACAGAAAAATATTTTTTATTTTTCCCTTTACACGGGAGTCCGGGACAAACAAAGTCCCGTACGGGACACGCCCCTTTTGGCTCAAATACGGGGCGTCCCGGCTAATACGGGACGGTTGGCAACCCTAGCCTAAACACATTGCTAGTTAGCGAACGTTAGCTTACCGAGTAGCGTTGTCGTCTAGTAGTGATTAGAGTCGTCCTGGACTAGTCTCTGCCGTGTTGTAGGATTGCCAAAACTCTCCCGTCAGCTTCTTCTGCGTTGCATCCTATTTCGAAACAAAGTGTGCCTACTTGCTGTGATAAAAAGCCACATACCAAGAAACAAGTAAACAATCGCTTCCACATCCTCCATTGTTGTGTTGTGTGAGTTGTGTCGCATTGAAGATGACGCCACGGCAGTTTTATGCAGCGTAGCTCCGCCCGCCAGAAACTTACTATAGATACTACCCAAGCGGCAAACTCTGGGGAACAGCCGGTACGCCAATACGGAAGTGCCACACACTGCAGTTCACACATGGGCCGCTAGGGACTGGCTGCAGAAAGGAGCACCCTCCATAGACCCCCATGTTAACATGCCCAACTTTACAGCAGAGAAAAACATGTTTCTCCCCCTGGATGCAATAAATATTATTATCGATATAGTTAGATTCCACCTTCATGATTATGGATCTGTGAGTGAATTGTTTTCTAACACGACCCTTTTATTTATATTAGGTCTTCAAGTTTATGCATAAATTAGGGCGTGGTCACTTTGATGGACACGTACATGCCTCACTGTCAGCTAACAGCAACTTGTCCACTCTGCTAGGCTACAACCATAGAGGCTACAACGTTAGTTAGTCATAGTACTGTACTTGACCCTTTAGCTTTAGCCGTGTTCGTGGTGATCGTGCCTTTTAGGGAATATTGTTACAAATACCAGACAATTAAAATGTCGTGCTGTGCGCTTGAATGTACTAACAGAACTTCCAAGAAGTCTAAAATGATAATATTATACATGTTAACCCCGTTCGCAGGTGTTTGTGTGCTTGGTAGCTTAGCTTGCTACTTATTAGCCAGCTAAGGACGTAACCCTTTATGCATACATATACATTTTAGTTTATGATTCAGCCTTGGGTAAGACTTTTATAGTCTATGGCTATGACGCTCATAATGCTAAACGGGGGCAAATGTTAATAGGGGACCCAATTATCCCAGTGGTGGCCGCCGGAGCTAACGGAGCCGCAGGGGGCTAGTTCCAGCCGGCGTCCCGGAGCTAGCCCACTCCGTTAGGTCCGGGCGGTGGAGTCCGTCTTTTCTCAACGTGTGAATGACGAGCATTAAGAATAACAACATATAGCTAATTCTCTTGCAGATTGTCTCATTTGATGAATGTAACGTTTATATAGGGGAACTACACTGTTAGCAGTAACTTGGTATGCATGTATTTCATGTTAGCTTAGCTTCTTAGCCTGAGCTAGCTCTGTTTACTTCCAGTTCGGAGGCAGGGATTAGACTCTGACGTCACAGACGAGCCGTTAGTGGCCGACTCCGCCTACTAAGGGCTTCACGGCAACTCTGCAGAACCCTATGGGTGACGTCACGGACACTATGTCCAGTCCTAACAAGGGCTAACGAGGCCTAGCCAAACCGAGCCAAACCGAGCCAAACCGAGCCAAACCGAGCCAAACCGAGCCAAACCGAGCGAGGCCGTGTAGTGGAAATGCGCCATTAGAGTACCCATCTTCCCATACATTGTTATTTCGAAGTCATGTGACTCATCATCAGGAAAACTTTCTCCTGTCAAAAAGAATCAACAATGTTAAAAATCAAGCTACATAGTCGTCAAGCCATGCAGGGATCATGCAGAGTCAGACAAGGTTCATGCGCCATGTCTCACAATGGTTCAACTAATATGGCATAGTTAGAAATCCTAAAAGCATTGTGTGCATCCCAAAATCAAACCACCTTGTCGGTGGGTCAGTGTAACTGCAACAGTCAGGAGTTGACTAATCAAAGTCTTTGTGTCACAAACGAGCTGAGGACCAAAATGCAGAACACGGGAAACCAGAGATAGTCGGTAACCAGCTTTATTGAAGGCAATAGGCTGGTAGAAGACAACACGGCAGATAGTAGGCAAAGGGCTGGTCGGGGACAGGCGAGGGTTCCAGGAGACAGCAGGACGGGAGTCGTAGGCACAGAACGGGTCAGGGAGCAGGCGAGGCAGGCTGGTCAGGAACAGGCAGGGTCGAAACCGGGAGAGCAATCTGAAGGGTAATGCGGGAAAGACTGGCATGCTGCAAAGTACGATCTGGCACTGAGGTGAAAGTGAAGTGGGCCTAAATACTAATGGAGCTGATGGGTGTAACAGAGTGAGAGAGAGACAGGGTGTGACTACCAGGTGACTAAGGAATGTTAATGCAGAAAATAGGTGAGTGAGAAAGCAGATTGTGACAGAATCCCCCCCCTTAATGGACGGCTCCAGACGTCTAAGAAATTACTATCAAGAAGAAAAGAGAGAGAAAAAAAAAGAGAAGAATCAAGAAAAAACCCTACAGACACCGGGTGGAAGGTGGAGGTATGGGAAAGGTCAGTACTCATCTGAGAATGCTCTCTCGGCCTCTCCCTCCTGGAAATCCTCGTCCTCCTCGCCTGATGACGCTTCCCCCTCCTCCTCGATGAAGCCTCTGATCCGTCACGGACGAGTGCCCCCCTGCTTAACGCCTGGTTGAGCGTGGGTCCTAGACGGCTGCTCCGGGTAACGCAGGTGGAAGTCTCGGATGAGTTGAGGGTTGAGGATATGCCGAGCAGGAATCCACTGCCTTTCCTCAGGACCATAGCCCTCCCAGTCCACCAAATATTGAACCCCTGTTCCTCGGAGACGGGAACGGAGTAGACGACGAAGGGTGTAGGTAGGGCCCCCATCGATCATCCTAGGGGGTGGTGGTGGAGGGGCGGCGGAAATCATAGTACTCTCCCGGACAGGTTTAATCCTAGAAACGTGGAAGGTGGGATGGATCTTCATGTTCCGGGGCAAACTCAGTCGAACTGCTGCAGGATTAATGACCTTGACAATCTTGAAGGGTCCAATAAACCTGGGCGCTAACTTCTTAGACTCCATCCGAAGGGGAATGTTCTGAGTGGAAAGCCACACCCTCTGGCCTACCTGGTACACAGGTGCCTTGGTGCGTCGGCGGTTCGCTGATGTGGCGTACCGGTTAGCAGACTGAAGCAGAGTTGTTCGAGCCTGCCTCCAAGTCCTCCGACAACGTCTGATGAAAGCCTGGACAGACGGACAGGTAACCTCCTTCTCCAATGCAGAGAACAATGGGGGTTGAAAACCGTATGCACACTGAAAAGGGGAAAGACCAGTAGCGGAACTGATGAGGGTGTTGTGGGCATACTCCACCCACAGGAGTTGTTTTGACCAGGTCGTGGGATAATCGGAAGCCATGCAGCGGAGAGTGGTCTCCATCTCCTGATTCTTCCGTTCGGTCTGGCCATTGGCCTGTGGGTGGAAACCGGAGGTGAGACTAACCGTCGCCCCGATCAGTTCACAAAACTCCCTCCAAAACACAGAGGTGAATGGGGGCCCCCGGTCGGAAACCACATCAGTCGCCAGTCCGTGAATGCGAAACACGTGGAGAAGAATCAGTTCTGCCGTCTCCTTAGCTGACGGGATCTTAGGCAGGGGTACGAAATGAGCCATCTTACTAAACCGATCTTCCACCGTCAAGATGGCAGTATGTCCGTGGGACGGTGGTAGACCAGTCACAAAGTCCAATGAAATATGTGACCAAGGGCGACGTGGGACCGGTAATGGATGAAGGAGGCCAGCTGGCGCTTGGTGAGATGGTTTGTGCCGATTGCACACAGGACAGGCGTTCACAAACTCCCGGGTGTCAGCCTCCAGCGTGGCCCACCAGAACCGTTGTAGGACCATCCCCTTGGTACGTTGAATTCCAGGGTGGCAGGAAAGTCTGGAGCTATGAGCCCACTGAAGCACCTCAGCCCTCAAAACCTGAGGCACAAACAAGCGGTTAAGAGGACAAGAACTAGGACCGGGTTGGTCCACCAAAGCGGTCTTAACCCTCTCCTCAATCTCCCAAGCGAGGACGCCGATCACTCGAGGAGCAGGAAGAATGGTGTCCGGAATACCCCAGGTGTCTCCCTCCCTCCCGAACTGCCGGGACAAAGCGTCGGCCTTCACGTTGCGGGAGCCCGGGCGGTAGGAGAGAAAAAAATTAAACCGGGTGAAAAATAACGACCACCTGGCTTGCCGAGAATTCAGTCTCTGTGCCGACCTGATGTATTCCAGGTTCTTATGGTCGGTCCATACCTGAAATGGTTGTTCTGTCCCCTCAAGCCAGTGTCGCCACTCCTCCAACGCCAACTTGACTGCTAGAAGCTCTCGATTCCCCACGTCATAGTTTCTCTCCGCCGGACTCAATCTCCTCGAAAAGAAAGCACAGGGGTGGAGCTTCTGGTTCTCACCAGAACGTTGCGACAGGATGGCCCCCACCCCTACGTCAGAAGCATCCACCTCCACCACCAACTGACCAGCGGGGTCTGGTACTTGCAGGATAGGAGCTGACGTAAACCGGCCCTTGAGGTCCTGAAAAGCCTCCTCGGCTGCAGGGGACCATCGGAACGTCACCTTGGATGAGGTCAGGGCGGTGAGCGGGGCGGCCACGGTGCTGTAGCCACGGATGAACCGTCTGTAAAAGTTGGCGAATCCCAGGAAACGCTGCAGCTCCTTCCGGGAATCAGGGACCCGCCACGAGGTAACTGCTGAAACCTTAGAAGGATCCATCTCCACACTTCCTTGACCCACGATGTAGCCAAGAAAGGCGACCGAAGAAGTGTGAAACTCGCACTTCTCCGTCTTGACAAACAGCGAGTTCTCCAGAAGTCTCTGGAGGACTGTCTGGACATGATGGACGTGTTCCTTGAGGTTCTTAGAAAAAATCAAAATGTCGTCCAGATAAACAAAAACATAACGATCCAACATGTCCCGGAGTACGTCGTTCACCAACGCTTGGAAAACTGCAGGGGCGTTGGTAAGTCCAAATGGCATCACCAGGTACTCGTAATGTCCCGAAGAGGTGTTGAAGGCGGTCTTCCATTCGTCCCCCTCCCGGATTCGTACCAGGTGATAAGCGTTTCGTAGATCCAGCTTAGTGAAGATTGTAGCCCCCTGTAATAACTCGAATGCTGACAAGATGAGTGGCAAGGGGTAACGATTCTTCACCGTGACGTCGTTCAGACCCCGATATTCAATGCAGGGTCTCAGGGTCTTGTCCTTCTTCGCCACAAAAAAAAACCCTGCTCCTGCGGGTGATGTGGAAGGACGAATAATTCCCGCAGCCAGAGAGTCATTGACGTAAGTCTCCATGGACTTCCTCTCCGGTGCCGAAAGCGAGTACAACCGGGCCTTGGGTGGGACTGCGCCTGGATGTAGCTCAATGGCGCAGTCATAGGGCCGATGAGGTGGGAGAGATGTCGCCTTAGCCTTGCTAAAAACCTCCTTAAAGTCCAAATATTCAGCCGGAACCCCTGTGACATCCGGAACCAGGTTCATATCCACAGATAGTTGAGGTGCGGCGGCCTGCTTGAGGCAAACCTGATGACAGGAGGAACTCCAACCTAGGATGGACCCAGTTGCCCAGTCAATGTTCGGGTTGTGGCGGCGGAGCCACGGATAACCCAAAATCAGAGGGATTTGGGGGGACCGTAGCACATGAAACTGGATTGTCTCATGGTGGTTCCCCGACATGAGCATATGGACCGGTGTCGTCTGGTGTGTCACTGTTCCCAGCAGGTGACCATCCAAAGCATTAGCCGGTACCGGCTGGAGCAGCCGAACCAGTTGGATGCCCAGCTGTAGTGCGAGCTCCTCGTCAATGATGCTAACATCTGATCCGGAGTCGATAAAAACAGCCAGAGCCTGAGATTTGCCTGTCAGGAGGAGTCGAGCATGGCACAAGGGTCTTAGATTGGGAATCAGCTCAGAGGTTTGGCCCACCAGTATACTCCCCATTACTGATGAGCTCTGTCCTTTTACCGGACAACGGGAAACCATATGTCCAGCCTGACCACAGTAAAGGCAAAGATTACCTCTCCGACGTAATTCCCTCTCCTCAGAGGTAAGACTGGTACGACCCACTTGCATGGGCTCGACCTCGTATCGTGAGTCAGAGTAGGAATGGGAATTCTCCGCCGAAACCGGAAGTCGAAATCTCCCGGAAACCGGAAGTTGTTGTCGCGAGCGGCGGGCCGCCGCTCGCGTCTGTTGCTCTCCTCTCCGGGTCTGGATTCGTCTGTCAATCCGAGAGGTGAGCTCTATCAACCCATCCAAGGAAGCAGGGAGATCATAGGAAACCAGCTCATCTCTCATATAATCCGCTAATCCTCTCAGATATGCGTCACACTGCGCCGGCTCATTCCAGCTACTGCGGCGGCTGCTGGTGCGGAAGTCAATAGCGTAATCCACCACCGTGCCGGAACCCTGGCTCAAACTTAGCAGGCCTCCAGCAGCGTCGGGACCCAGACGAACGGAACCGAACACCTTCCGCATCTCCGCGGAAAATGCAGCAAAAGAGGCGCAGGCTGAAGTCTGCTGCTCCCACTCTGCAGTTCCCCATAAACGGGCTCTCCCCGTCAGATGATTAACGGTGAAAGCTACACGAGCCGCCTCGGAGGCGAAGGTGTGTGGCTGCAGTGAAAACAATATGGAACAGTTTGTGAGAAAAGGACTGCATCCCTCCGGCTCACCAGCGTAGCGTTCCGGCGTTCCCACACGAGGCTCCGGAGCGTATCCTGTCGACCCAGGGGCTGGAGCGAGCATCGGAACTGCGGGCGGAGGGACGGTAGCAGCCATGGTAGCGGCTAGCTGTTGTACGGTGGCAGCCATCTGTTGCATCTGGGAGGTAAGGTAAGCCAGCGTTTGTCCCTGGGTTGAGGTTGCCTGGTGGGTCTCGGTAGCTAAGGTAGCTATCGTGACCTCCTGTCTTTGGATGGCATCCTTAACCCTCTCAAAGCGGTCTCTAGGAGACCCGGTGTTTGCTTGGTCCATTTCTGGCCAGATCGTTCTGTCACAAACGAGCTGAGGACCAAAATGCAGAACACGGGAAACCAGAGATAGTCGGTAACCAGCTTTATTGAAGGCAGTAGGCTGGTAGGAGACAACACGGCAGATAGTAGGCAAAGGGCTGGTCGGGGACAGGCGAGGGTTCCAGGAGACAGCAGGACGGGAGTCGCAGGTACAGAACGGGTCAGGGAGCAGGCGAGGCAGGCTGGTCAGGAACAGGCAGGGTCGAAACCGGGAGAGCAATCTGAAGGGTAATGCGGGAAAGACTGGCATGCTGCAAAGTACGATCTGGCACTGAGGTGAAAGTGAAGTGGGCCTAAATACTAATGGAGCTGATGGTGTAACAGAGTGAGAGAGAGACAGGGTGTGACTACCAGGTGACTAAGGAATGTTAATGCAGAAAATAGGTGAGTGAGAAAGCAGATTGTGACACTTTGCAAAGTCTGAGTCAGTCTCCAGATCTCATGTCCTATCGTGCACTTTGATATTCTACCAGCTGGAGTTTCTTCATTAATGTACTGCCGCTAGGAAACACAAAGCCGGACAAATGTTCATGCAAGCATTCCTAAGTGAACCTGCGGATAGCGGCCTTTTGAATTCATTATTTAAATTAATTAATAATAATCCTTTTCATTAATTCGTTTACCCTTAGAAGTGAACACATCTCATAATGTTACATCAGGATGTTAAACTAAGTTTTAGCCAAATCAATCGGCAAAGCATTTGACAGTACCAGGCACTGAAGTAGATCATTATTACTGTACCAGATTGAACTGGTGATCATCAGCCTTCGTTACTAAAATTACATTTTAAATAGGAATATTAGAAATGGAACAAATATTCAATCTTCAGAAATGTTCTTAACAGATGGAGAGTAATGCCATCTCTCCATCTAGTGAATAGCCAACACGTTACTATCAAAGTCTGAAGCTAGAGCGAAGGGGAACCGTTTTGGTAATAGACGATTTAATCTAAAAACAAAACTGGACTTGTGTTCTTGTTATTTGTTCTTGAAAATACATTAGTAAGTACTTTGTGAAGTATTCACAATATAACTAACCCTCTCTAGGATATCAAATCCGTTCATCTTTAACCAGATACTATTTCCCTATTTATTTTCAGGTCATGATAACAATGATATAACGACCGCACGTTTTACCCACAGCTAGTTTATATGTCAAGATTATTCCGTGTGACGTAATCAGATGTCTTGTTTGCTAAACAAGGATATGAAACTTTAATCTGTTCAGTATTCCAGACCGTCGTTAAACAATCAGCCTCCTATCTAAACGCTAAGCATAATGTTCTACACCGCCCTCTGGAAAGCTCTTGATCAGTTATCCCTTAACAAAAAAGGCATTGTGAAAACTCCCACTTTGAAACATCTCAACACTTTATTCCATCATGAATGTTTATGACAGACACGCCATATATTCCAAGAATAAATATCTCTGGCCCTAAAGAACAATCTATTCATCCAAAACGGTCAATCAATTGTGAACTTTCTTAATATGAATAAATGCCACGTATGTTCTCTTTAGAACAAAGATAGGATAGTTGCAGCTGAAACAGGTTAATAGCAATTTTCTGTTAAAAAAATTAACAGAAAATACTAGATATAAGCATGTTGTTCTTATATCTAGTAATATATATATATATATATATTTTTATTTTTTATTTTATGTTACTCATAAATCAGTATGATTGATTGATAGGAACATTTTCCAGAATAGTAGTTAACTTTATATAACATTTACTCTCTCTAAACTCTTCAAAACACCTTAATGAATTCTCCTGTCACTCTCTTTCCTCACTGCCCTGCAGCTGCTCCTGTCCACAAGCTTCTCATCACACACACCTGACACCTGTGTGTTATCCAACAGTGTGAGACGCCTCGAGCAAGCAACGTAAAGCACCTCTGCCATGCTTAAACATGAACAGATTCCTTCTGACAGACACACTTATAACACCTCCTGTTTACTACTTATTACACTTTCTTCATAAACTTAAAAATACAATTGTGGTGAATCGTTTACGTTTTCAGTTTCCTATCTACTTTAAACAACCACCAACTGAGAGTCACTGTTGTATGATAAATACAACTCCTAAATAACATTACAATATATATTTCTTCAGTGAGTTTGTTATTTAATGTTTAACACATTTTCCTCTTTCTATGTCTTATAATAGGTGGGAAAATCCACTATTATATTTAATTTGAATAAAATCTTAATGTAGTTCATATACTCAGTAAACCTCTTTTTACTTTCCCTTAATGTTACTGTAGGTAATTAAGTTCCTTTGAAATATAATTAAGTACAATTCTTAGTCAAATGACAAATACCATGAAATTCACAATGCAATGCAATGGTAACAATCAGTTCTCAAAGACTGTTTAAATAGCAACATATCATTCAATCAATCAATGTTTATTTATAGCCCAATATCACAAATGTTTGTCTCAGTGGTCTTCACAGTTTGTACAGAATATCAGTATGACAATACGACACCCTCTGTCCTTAGACCCTCTGTCCTTAGACCCTCTGTCCTTACACCCTCGGTCCTTAGACCCTCTGTCCTTAGACCCTCTGTCCTTAGACCCTCACATCGTACAAGGAAAAACTTCCGGAGAAACCCCACAGTTTAAAGGGAACATGGAGAAACCTCAGGGAGAGCAACAGAGGAGGGATCCCTCCCCCAGGACGGACAGACGTGCAATAGATGCCGTGTGAAAATTGAAAAGATAATACATTTGCAACATAGGTAGTCCAGATGTTTGGAAATGCATGTGTGGATAATAGGAAGATGAATCCACGAGGACATCCATCCAGGACCTATGATCCAGGACCACAGCCACGACTCAAGATCCAGGGCTCGCGATCCAGGACACAGGACCGCAGGATCATCCATGACTCCGGATCCCGGCGTATATAGACACCAGAGAGAAAGACATTTGAGGAAGCTGGGTTAATCGGAACATGAGAGTACACAGGTATAGACAGAGAGAAGGAAGAAGTAAGATGTCCCCCGACAAACTAAGCCTATATCAGCAAAACTAGGGGCTGAATCTAATCAGCCCTAACTATAAGCTTTATCAAAAAGGAAGGTCTTAAGCGCACTCTTAAAAACGGATAGGGTGTCTGCCGCCCGAACACAAACTGGAAGCTGATTCCACAAATGTGGAGCTTGATAAGAAAAGGCTCTGGCTCCCATTGTACTTTTAGAGACTCTAGGAACAACCAACAACCCTGCATTCTTGGAACGCAATGCCCTAGTAGGACAGTAGGGTATAATGAGTTCTTTAAGGTAAGATGGCGCCTGCCCATTAAGGGCTTTGTAGGCAAGAAGAAGAACTTTAAATTCTATTCTGTGTTCTATAGGGAGCCAGTGTAAGGCAGCCAGAACAGGAGTAATGTGGTCCCTTTTCCTAACTCTGGTTAGTACACGAGCTGCAGCATTTTGAATCAGCTGAAGCCACTTGACTGACTTCTTGGTACACCCTGATAATAAAGAGTTACAATAATCCAGCCTTGAAGTAACAAATGCATGGACTAGTTTCTCTGCATCGTTTTGAGGCAAGATATGCCTGATCTTTGCAATGTTACGTAGATGGAAGTAGGAGGTCCTTGAAATTGAAATTGGTCCAAATCATTGTTTCTTATTTATTTCAATATATCTACTACTTCAAATCACACATTGATCCATTCATTTCAATGTATTCACTCCAACTTGAGGTCACTCGTTGATCATTCACTCCTTGTTTTAAATTCAACACTCAGCAGCCTTCTTCCAGGCATTAGACGAAAGACACACTCCGGGCTGCTGCTCGACAATTAGAGCAGAACGGGGAGAAGGGGGGGGGATACAACTGGCTTACCTATAGCCAGCTGAGTAGCACTTTAAATGTGTGGCTCTATGGAACCTGATGTACTTTATGATTCTGTTTTCCTCAGGTTTGTGTCTTCCTGGTCGAATGTACTGATTGTAAGTCGCTTTGGATAAAAGCGTCAGCTAAATGTAATGTCATACTTTCACAGCCAAAGACAGACCCCGGCTGGAGCTCTCAGCCTTTTCAGGAGAAGGGGGGACATGTTTCAAGCTGCAGCTTCTTTGACCAATAAACAACTAACTATAGTATATCAAAACATTTAGCGCTTTATCACAGACTCATTACGGCCTGGCAAAACATGGAGAACTCCACTTTTGTATTTAGTGAATTCACAGAGTGGCGAGGCAAGTTTGATCTTTTTAACCCCCTCAGAATCAGAATAGCTTTATCAGTCCCACAGAGGGGACATTAGCATCCTTACAGCAGGAAAGAGCCGGGTCGGGCTTATTCATCTCTTAATTACAGAACGGACCGGATGTGCACTTGGCTCGCAAAGCACATTTGTATTCCTCAGCCAATAAATCTCTGAACCTTAAAGGTGGGGTAGGTAAGTTTCAGAAACCGGCTCGAGTGCACTAACATTTGAAAGTACACAGCCGAAAAGAATCCGCCCCTTCCTTCAGACTTCCTTACAGAGCCCCTCCTCCAACACACACGAACGCACACAAGTAGTAGTACTGATACTGTTTCAATCACATTAGTATGCATAAAAAGTGACAGGTGACACGCCCCCAATTATGCAAATGAGCTAAGTCCCGCCTCCCCTCGCCTCCCATTGGTCGAGAGCCTTTTATCAGAGCTATGTCCCACCTCCCATTGTTTGAGACCCTTTGATGTGAGGGGTGATGTGTTATAACGGGTAGGTGTGAAAAGCCCCCCTGTGGAATGCCTTTGTTGTCTAATTCTTTGATGTGTTGATTAAGGTAGTCTCTTTGAAGTTATGCTGTCTGGTCCCTCAGGGGTTATCTAATCTAATTAGCCTTTGATGTTATGAGCCTGTGATGTTAATCTAGGTATTTTTATGAGTGAGATATGTTTTGTTGTCTAATTCTTTGATGTGTCGATTAAGGTAGTCTCTTTGAAGTTATGATGTCTGGTCCGCTCAGTGTGCCCAGGCCTCTCCCCCCTTTCTCCACCCCTTCCTCCGGCAAGGAGATTGTGGGAGGTGGAATTAGATGAAATTAGAAATATGCTCAAAACTAAATAAAAGACAGTAATTTCCACTTACCAAGTCACCTTTCAAAGAAGAAAAATTGACAACTTACTGCCATCCGTTCGAAGAGCCAGTCAAGAAACGAATGCCACAGCTGCGCGGGGGTCAAACGCCTACAGCCAGAGATCTGTGCACAAACTTTTCTTGTGCCCTCTTTGGGTCAAGCAGGTTGACTCTAAGAACAATTCACACACACACACACACACACACGTTGGAGTTCCCCCTTTTGATGTGGGGGGTTGAGATAAGGGATGCTAATCTATATGCTGATTAAGACACGGTGTCTGCTAAGAATGTTTCTTTTCAAGTTTTTGTGAAACTGTTAACTAAAAGTAAGTATCTGTTTTGCAAAGAGGGTATTCATATTAATTTTAAAAAAGAGCTTATTTAGGTTTTAATAGTGATAACTAAGTTTCACTCTGCGGGGGGCAAAAGACGCATCGTTAAACACCTGGATAAAGGACTCTTTAAAGCAGAGACATGGCGACCAGCATACCTGACTATCAGCAGGAGAGGACTCTTTTTAAGTAAATACATTATAGGGTTAGAATAAGATATATATGTGGTGGAATTAGTTTAAAACAGCCACCCTACACTTTTTTTAGTTGTCCTCTCTAAATTAGATGTAGGGGTTTTTAAATGATTTGTGTTAATTAAGGGCTATTGTTATTTTCAGACCATATATATATATATATATGTAAACCAATCGGAAGCTGACGGTGTTTGGCTGCAAGGCAGAAGCCATATCAGTGGATACATCCTTAAAGACTGCAGCACAGAATGTATAATATGTCAGAGCGAGCCGCTGGTTGTGTGCCGTCTGTTTGATGATTGTGATCAACCTTAATTAAATGTGCTAATAATATCTTTGTCTCAGTTCATTTCGGCAAGTGCAGACTGCAACACACGTACACAAAACAAACTACTTAGTTGGGTTATAAAAGAGTTAGCTTATTAATTCTCTAAGTTTAAGTCAAGTTGTACATCATAGTTCAGATTACTAAGATAATGAAGCTTCTATTTACGTTGCCATAAGTATAAAGTATCTACATACGTGTAATGTAAAATAATCAAAAGGTTTGACTGGTAAAGATTCTCACTTTTTACAGAGAGCTCCGCTGCCCCTCAACATAACAAGTCCCGCCCTCCTCACCAGATCATTTAAAAGTAGGGGGTGGAAATAGGTGAAAAAAGAAATACGCTCAAACTAAATAACAAGCCAGTCATTTACACTCACCAAGTCACCTTTCAAAAAAAAAGAAAAATGGCCAAGAGATGCCTAGATATGGGTTTAATCAGCGAGACCCCTGTGACAACCTACAGCCATCAGTCCGGAGCGCCAATCAAGAAACGAATGCAGCATCTGCGCCGGTTTCAGACGCCTCCAGCCGAAGAACTTCACGAAGAATGGACTCTGAAAAATGGCGATGTTTGGGGTTATGTATTCAACTATATGGCGAATGAACTGCATTTCTACAATCTGAAGAATGGAGAAACGTATGGACCCCGCAGTGTTAAAGCGACACTGACCTCAACAGATTGGGCTGTGTTAACTCTGGTGTCTTCCAGAGATCTACATGCAACCACTGTATCGGAAGAAGTAGTGCATCGAGAAACCATAGTGGAAACAGCGGTGTACAAGATATTTGCAAAGAAAAGCAAAGAAACGCATACAGCATGCGAGATCAAAGAAGAATTTTCACCGCTGCCCCTCAATGTGAAGGAAGAAGAAGAAGGAGATATCCCCCCGCCGCCAGAAGTGAGAAGAGTCCTGACAAGCACCGTATGGGAAACTAAAAGCGGACCATCGGGGCGGTGGTATTACCGCGCAAGCCGTTTGGTGACGCTGGGGAAGGACCCCTCTGATGATTTTGTTTTGGAGTATTTCAACTCTACATGCAGGGTTTTTCAGACATCCTTTCGGGTGCCTCTGACTGCTTGGCTGAAAATGATTGATGGAAAAGCTACAAAGCTTAAAGAATTTTTTAAACAGAGTCAGACATCGATGGACATTATAATGGTGAAAAAGACTCTCACTTTTGCAGAGGACTCAGTATCCCACTCAACATAACAAGTCATACCCTCCTCACCAGATCATTTTAAAACTAAGGACCCCGCAAAGAAAAGCATTGAGTGTTCTACCTAGGTAAAAGGTCTTACGAAAATGTGTTATCTCTGTATCAAGATGATGTGTTTAAAAATGAATCTTGTGAAAAATACCAACGCTGTGAGAGACGTCATAAAGACACTCATTTTAACCACAGTGTTTGTTCTCTACAAATGTTTAAAGATTGTTACAAAATGTAAAAAATAAAAAAGGTATGGAGACAAAATTAATTCAGGTGACTCTGTCTTTTTATCAGGAAAACAAAAATATAATACAAATGGTTTAAGAGGTCAAATGTAACCATCTTGGACTTAATATTCAAAACAAAATACTTTATCTGAATACATTTTCATTTAAACGCACTTTTCGAAATTATTTATTTATTATTTCAGTGGAACAATCCAGTTTCTGTTAACATCAATGCTTTTTTCTCTTTTCTTGTGTTACTAAGATACTTTTAGACCCACTTTGGCGTGTGCAACACTTAACAACTGGTGGAATATGAAGTACTTTTGTAAGGATTTTGTTTTTAAATGGCGGTTTTTTTTTGCTTTTTTTTTTTGTAAAAACACTTGTTCAGTTAAACAAGGTTTTTTCTTTTTCTGATAACCTTACATATTTTTAGTTATTTTCTACTACCAAGATACTTTAAGATACACCTTGATGTATGCAACACTTAACAAAGGGTATAATATGAAGTACTTGGTAAGGAAGGGGGTTTTTTCTTTAGGGGGTGCAAAACTTTAGAACTGGGTAAAATATTCATTAATTGTAATGAATTGAGTTTTCTTTTTCTTTTTGATTTTCAACATACTATTTGTACACAATGACTTTTTACATATTTCTGACAAAACTATACTTTTTGACTTTTTCCGTAAAATCTTGACAAAACTATTACTTATTCTTAATTTTGACCTATTGCTGCGTGGTTGGAAATGATAGATGAAAAAGCTACAACGCTTAAAGAACTTTTTTTTAAAAACTCTCAATTCTATAAATGACCCCCCCATTCAACGCAATAAGTCCCACCCTCCACTCGGCAAATCATCTAAAACGAAGGACCCCACTAAGACAACCGTTGTAAACTAGCCATGGATCTGAGAAAAACCAAGACTCCCCCCGCGAGTTGCAGCCAGGAACAGACTCCTGGACTACCATCATCACCACCATTCTGGACCGCCGAATCCGGCAATACTACCGCTGCTGATTTTGCTCCTTGGGCCAAGACGTCTCTGTTTGTGGACACAGTGAATTCGGTGTTGGTTGATATTGTGGAGAGGGTGATACATCGGTACAGAGAAGAAATCTGCAACGGGTGTCGAGTCAGTCACCCCGGCCAGATGCAACACGATTTTATGAATGACATGTCCGATTTCTACTTCAGAAACAATTACAATGCGTTAATGAAAAGACTCTGGCTCACCGACTTCATTACTGAGATCGACCAGACTCTTATTGATAAAGACATTTTCACGGGTGATTCGAGGATCCAAGGCGCTTCGGAGGCTTTTCTTCACAATCTCAAAAATTGCAGACGCCGCAAGGAGAGACTTGAAAAGATCCAGGCTGAGTTGGATGGAGAAGAAGAAGACTATTAACCAGCAGTTGACTGAAGCCAGGGATTTGGCTCCCAGTCAAGCACCGTATCACCCCCAAATACCTGTCTGACCTTCTCCGCTACCACACTCCATCCCGGAACCTAAGATCATCTGGACAGGATCTCCTCTCCACCCCCCGCACCAGGTTGCGGACTTTCGGTGACAGAGCCTTCAGTGTGGCATCCCCCACCTTCTGGAACTCTCTCCCCCCCCAAATCCGCAGTGCCCCAACCCTGGACAAATTCAAAAAAGCCCTCAAAACGCACCTTTTTACTAAGGCTTTCCCCACTGTATAGATAGTTTAATAGGTTTATTTTTCCGCTACATCCCCCCCCCCACCCCCCTTAACCTGTCTGCCTCTTTTCCCCTCCTCCCCCCCCCCCCCTACCCGAATTGTAAAGCGACCTTGGGTTTCCTGAAAGGCGCTATAAAAATATTATTTATTATTATTATTATTATTATTTGTTTTTGATACATTGACTTTTCTCTCTTTTAAAGTAAAATAAAAATGGAGAACTACTATGCAAAATGCTCTGTATATATTGATCACAATATAGTCAATATCCTTTTAATAAGTGTGGTGATGAGGACGATTGAAAACAGAATGAGTAGTGACCCCTGTGTAAAAAGAACGGCTGAAGTTTGTAAACTGGAAGACATTATGGATATCGTTCGTTCTGGCAGTACTATTCCGGGTCATTGGGAAACGATTATAAACGAAACATTTAAAGTGGTCCTGGAATCTTCATTTTCCGAAACATTCTGTAACATTACCGCAGAAATGAAACAAACATCAAAAGTGTATCATGTGCTCTCACTGTATGCTCTGTTTGTAGATGTGATGCATCTTTGTGTCGAAAACAACATACACATGAATATTCTGACTGAAGTGAAAAAACTCCACCAGGATATTTCCAGTAATATGGGGAATTCCAAGCTGGAGACGGTCCTGGGGATGCTACAATCAGTATAACTATTGATTTTTGTGTGTGTGAAAAAATAAAAAATGTGTTTTTTACATTTTAAAAACTGTTGTCTTCATTATAGCAAGGGGAGTGTGTCTGATACATGTGTATTACAGTCCTTCACATGCACTGGTGTCTTCATTATAACAAGGGGAGGATAACAGGGAAGATGTAGGATAAATGTGTACTGAAACGTGCGTATTATACACCCACAGAAACGCAGAAACACGGAAACACACAGAAACACTGAAACACAGACACACAGAAAACACCCTGAATCAAATCTAGAGAGGACCGTTATGAGTCAGATGCTTGACGAAATCTACTAAAACAAAGTACTTCATGGTAGTGGTCAGCTTTTATACACAAAAGTGTATCTTTTCAGTAACTTTTCTCAGAGAATTTAAGCATAAATCTGTCAAATGTTCAAAACAGCCTTGTTTCACTGAAATAGCCTCAAAATCACAAAAGGCCATTAAGAGTCAGATGCTTTACGAAATCTAATAAAACAGAGTACTTTCATGGTAGTGGTCTGCTTTTAAAAAGAAAAGTGTATCTTTCGGTAACATTTCTGAGAGAATTAAGCATAAATCTGTCAAATGTGCAAAGCAACCTTCGCTGAAATAGCCTCAAAATCACAAAATGCCATTAAGAGTGGGAATCCTAACGAAATCTACTCAGAGTACTTCATGGTAGTGGTCAGTTTTTAGATACAAAAGTGTATCTTTCACTAACCTTTTCGAGAGAATTAAACATAAATCTGTCAAATGTTCAAAACAGCCTTCAATGAAATAGCCTCAAAATCACAAACTGGCTGAAACTGTACAGTGAATTGGAGAAATTACAGCACAGAGTTTTCTACTACGACACAGATAGTATAATCTATGTGACAAGACAGGGGCAGTCTCCAGTACTTTCATGGTAGTGGTCTGCTTTTTAAAAAAGAAAAGTGTATCTTTTCGGTAACATTTCTGAGAGAATTAAGCATAAATCTGTCAAATGTTCAAAGCAGCCTTCAATGAAATAGCCTCAAAATCACAAAATGCCATTAAGAGTGGGAATCTTAACGAAATCTACTCAGAGTACTTCATGGTAGTGGTCAGTTTTTAAATACAAAAGTGTATCTTTCAGTAACCTTTTCGAGAGAATTAAATTAAAATTTCATTGAAGGCTGCTTTGAACATTTGACAGATTTATGCTTAATTCTCTCAGAAATGTTACCGAAAAGATACACTTTTCTTTTTAAAAAAGCAGCCCACTATCATGAAAGTACTCTGAGTAGATTTCGTTAGGATTCCCACTCTTAATGGCATTTTGTGATTTTGAGGCTATTTCATTGAAGGCTGCTTTGAACATTTGACAGATTTATACTTAATTCTCTCAGAAATGTTACCGAAAGATACACTTTTCTTTTTAAAAGCAGACCACTACCATGAAAGTACTCTGTTTTATTAGATTTCGTAAAGCATCTGACTCTTAATGGCATTTTGTGATTTTGAGGCTATTTCATTGAAGGCTGCTTTGAACATTTGACAGATTTATGCTTAATTCTCTCGAAAAGGTTAGTGAAAGATACACTTTTGTATCTTAAAACTGACCACTACCATGAAGTACTCTGAGTAGATTTCGTTAGGATTCCCACTCTTAATGGCATTTTGTGATTTTGAGGCTATTTCAGCGAAGGTTGCTTTGCACATTTGACAGATTTATGCTTAATTCTCTCAGAAATGTTACCGAAAGATACACTTTTCTTTTTAAAAGCAGACCACTACCATGAAAGTACTCTGTTTTATTAGATTTCGTAAAGCATCTGACTCTTAATGGCCCTTTGTGATTTTGAGGCTATTTCAGTGAAACAAGGCTGTTTTGAACATTTGACAGATTTATGCTTAAATTCTCTGAGAAAAGTTACTGAAAAGATACACTTTTGTGTATAAAAGCTGACCACTACCATGAAGTACTTTGTTTTAGTAGATTTCGTCAAGCATCTGACTCATAACGGTCATCTCTAGATTTGATTCAGGGTGTTTTCTGTGTGTCTGTGTTTCTGTGTTTCTGTGTGTTTCCGTGTTTCTGCGTTTCTGTGGGTGTATAATACGCACGTTTCAGTACACATTTATCCTACATCTTCCCTGTTATCCTCCCCTTGTTATAATGAAGACACCAGTGCATGTGAAGGACTGTAATACACATGTATCAGACACACTCCCCTTGCTATAATGAAGACAACAGTTTTTAAAATGTAAAAAACACATTTTTTATTTTTTCACACACACAAAAATCAATAGTTATACTGATTGTAATATCCCCAGGACCGTTTCCAGCTTGGAATTCCCCATATTACTGGAAATATCCTGGTGGAGTTTTTTCACTTCAGTCAGAATATTCATGTGTATGTTGTTTTCGACACAAAGATGCATCACATCTACAAACAGAGCATACAGTGAGAGCACATGATACACTTTTGATGTTTGTTTCATTTCTGCGGTAATGTTACAGAATGTTTCGGAAAATGAAGATTCCAGGACCACTTTAAATGTTTCGTTTATAATCGTTTCCCAATGACCCGGAATAGTACTGCCAGAACGAACGATATCCATAATGTCTTCCAGTTTACAAACTTCAGCCGTTCTTTTTACACAGGGGTCACTACTCATTCTGTTTTCAATCGTCCTCATCACCACACTTATTAAAAGGATATTGACTATATTGTGATCAATATATACAGAGCATTTTGCATAGTAGTTCTCCATTTTTATTTTACTTTAAAAGAGAGAAAAGTCAATGTATCAAAAACAAATCCCTGGCTTCAGTCAACTGCTGGTTAATAGTCTTCTTCTTCTCCATCCAACTCGGCCTGGATCTTTTCAAGTCTCTCCTTGCGGCGTCTGCAATTTTTGAGATTGTGAAGAAAAGCCTCCGAAGCGCCTTGGATCCTCGAATCACCCGTGAAAATGTCTTTATCAATAAGAGTCTGGTCGATCTCAGTAATGAAGTCGGTGAGCCAGAGTCTTTTCATTAACGCATTGTAATTGTTTCTGAAGTAGAAATCGGACATGTCATTCATAAAATCGTGTTGCCTCTGGCCGGGGTGACTGACTCGACACCCGTTGCAGATTTCTTCTCTGTACCGATGTATCACCCTCTCCACAATATCAACCAACACCGAATTCACTGTGTCCACAAACAGAGACGTCTTGGCCCAAGGAGCAAAATCAGCAGCGGTAGTATTGCCGGATTCGGCGGTCCAGAATGGTGGTGATGATGGTAGTCCAGGAGTCTGTTCCTGGCTGCAACTCGCGGGGGGAGTCTTGGTTTTTCTCAGATCCATGGCTAGTTTACAACGGTTGTCTTAGTGGGGTCCTTCGTTTTAGATGATTTGCTGAGTGGAGGGTGGGACTTATTGCGTTGAATGGGGGGGTCATTTATAGAATTGAGAGTTTTTAAAAAAAAGTTCTTTAAGCGTTGTAGCTTTTTCATCTATCATTTCCAACCACGCAGCAATAGGTCAAAATTAAGAATAAGTAATAGTTTTGTCAAGATTTTACGGAAAAAGTCAAAAAGTATAGTTTTGTCAGAAATATAGAAAAAGTCATTGTGTACAAATAGTATGTTGAAAATCAAAAAGAAAAAGAAAACTCAATTCATTACAATTAATGAATATTTTACCCAGTTCTAAAGTTTTGCACCCCCTAAAGAAAAAAACCCCTTCCTTACCAAGTACTTCATATTATACCCTTTGTTAAGTGTTGCATACATCAAGGTGTATCTTAAAGTATCTTGGTAGTAGAAAATAACTAAAAATATGTAAGGTTATCAGAAAAAGAAAAAACCTTGTTTAACTGAACAAGTGTTTTTACAACAAAAAAAAACCGCCATTTAAAAACAAAATCCTTACAAAAGTACTTCATATTCCACCAGTTGTTAAGTGTTGCACACGCCAAAGTGGGTCTAAAAGTATCTTAGTAACACAAGAAAAGAGAAAAAAGCATTGATGTTAACAGAAACTGGATTGTTCCACTGAAATAATAAATAAATAATTTCGAAAAGTGCGTTTAAATGAAAATGTATTCAGATAAAGTATTTTGTTTTGAATATTAAGTCCAAGATGGTTACATTTGACCTCTTAAACCATTTGTATTATATTTTTGTTTTCCTAATAAAAGACAGAGTCACCTGAATTAATTTTGTCTCCATACCTTTTTTATTTTTTACATTTTGTAACAATCTTTAAACATTTGTAGAGAACAAACACTGTGGTTAAAATGAGTGTCTTTATGACGTCTCTCACAGCGTTGTTATTTTTCACAAGATTCATTTTTAAACACATCATCTTGATACAGAGATAACACATTTTCGTAAGACCTTTTACCTAGGTAGAAAACTCAATGCTTTTCTTTGCGGGGTCCTTAGTTTTAAAATGATCTGGTGAGGAGGGTATGACTTGTTATGTTGAGTGGGATACTGAGTCCTCTGCAAAAGTGAGAGTCTTTTTCACCATTATAATGTCCATCGATGTCTGACTCTGTTTAAAAAATTCTTTAAGCTTTGTAGCTTTTCCATCAATCATTTTCAGCCAAGCAGTCAGAGGCACCCGAAAGGATGTCTGAAAAACCCTGCATGTAGAGTTGAAATACTCCAAAACAAAATCATCAGAGGGGTCCTTCCCCAGCGTCACCAAACGGCTTGCGCGGTAATACCACCGCCCCGATGGTCCGCTTTTAGTTTCCCATACGGTGCTTGTCAGGACTCTTCTCACTTCTGGCGGTGGGGGGATATCTCCTTCTTCTTCTTCCTTCACATTGAGGGGCAGCGGTGAAAATTCTTCTTTGATCTCGCATGCTGTATGCGTTTCTTTGCTTTTCTTTGCAAATATCTTGTACACCGCTGGTTCCACTATGGTTTCTCGATGCACTACTTCTTCCGATACAGTGGTTGCATGTAGATCTCTGGAAGACACCAGAGTTAACACAGCCCAATCTGTTGAGGTCAGTGTCGCTTTAACACTGCGGGGTCCATACGTTTCTCCATTCTTCAGATTGTAGAAATGCAGTTCATTCACCATATAGTTGAATACATAACCCCAAACATCGCCATTTTTCAGAGTCCATTCTTCGTGAAGTTCTTCGGCTGGAGGCGTCTGAAACCGGCACAGATGCTGCATTCGTTTCTTGATTGGCGCTCCGGACTGATGGCTGTAGGTTGTCACAGGGGTCTCGCTGATTAAACCCATATCTAGGCATCTCTTGGCCATTTTTCTTTTTTTTTGAAAGGTGACTTGGTGAGTGTAAATGACTGGCTTGTTATTTAGTTTGAGCGTATTTCTTTTTTCACCTATTTCCACCCCTACTTTTAAATGATCTGGTGAGGAGGGCGGAACTTGTTATGTTGAGGGGCAGCGGAGCTCTCTGTAAAAAGTGAGAATCTTTACCAGTCAAACCTTTTGATTATTTTACATTACACGTATGTGGATACTTTATACTTATGGCAACGTAAATAGAAGCTTCATTATCTTAGTAATCTGAACTATGATGTACAACTTGACTTAAACTTAGAGAATTAATAAGCTAACTCTTTTATAACCCAACTAAGTAGTTTGTTTTGTGTACGTGTGTTGCAGTCTGCACCTGCCGAAATGAACTGAGACAAAGATATTATTAGCACATTTAATTAAGGTTGATCACAATCATCAAACAGACGGCACACAACCAGCGGCTCGCTCTGACATACTATACATTCTGTGCTGCAGTCTTTAAGGATGTATCCACTGATATGGCTTCTGCCTTGCAGCCAAACACCGTCAGCTTCCGATTGGTTTATATATATATATATATATATATATATATATATATATATATGGTCTGAAAATAACAATAGCCCTTAATTAACACGAATCATTTAAAAACCCCTACATCTAATTTAGAGAGGACAACTAAAAAAAGTGTAGGGTGGCTGTTTTAAACTAATTCCACCACATATATATCTTATTCTAACCCTATAATGTATTTACTTAAGGCGAGACACGGCAGGCAAAAACATCGTTTTTCAAGTACTGGTCAATTTTGAGATTTTGTGCTATTTTGATTCCATAACATGTTTTCTTTCAGGCTTTTGGAAGGAAAACGTACAAAATACACATTTAAGTGTTTATTTTACTATAGTTTGTCTATTTGCGTCTGTAGATTTCTCCTAAATCCACCAAAAGTTAGCATTCTAACGTAACATAAATCACCGCGACCGCTGTGTGCACCATGTCAACAGAGATATCGTTGGAAAGCTCCGTCTCTCCTGCACAATCTCATCGGATCCAAATATGGTCATTTCCTTTGTATCAGCAACCAATCGTGAAAGCACAAAGGGGTCTTAAACCAAGAAACGAAATCTCATTGGCTGGTGTCAATTTCTGACAACGTGATTCGTTCAGATGCGTCACGTGGTGTGCTAAAACACTTCCTGTTTAGCTTTCCGCTAGAAATTGAAATCTCAAAATCGCAAAAGAACGGCGAAAAAAACGTTCACAGAGAAGACGACAACAATTGTCACTTGCACGAAGCAAGGTTATACAAAAAACAAATGACCCCGAACATGAAACACCTTCACGGAGTGCGTCGATGCGCGAGCTGTCATCCAGAGAACAGGAGGGTTTAGCTAGCGCCACACTGCAATCTCTAAAGGTCCTTTTCTCAAAATGAGTTTTTTCTCCTACTCTGAGTTCGAAATTTCAACTTCAGTAGCACGTAGAGACACCAAACTTTCCAGTTATATTCCTATCAATATTATGAAGGCTTTTACAGAAGGGTTTGTTCATATATAATTCATAGCCTGAATTATACAACATTGTATACCTAAAAACATGGCGAAAATGGATATTTTAGGGCTGTTGACAGTATTTTCTGATTTATTGAGTGATAAAAAGAGATATCCAATGTCCCTTCTGTAAAAGCCTTAGATACTAATATGACTACAAAATGAAACAAGAATTTGGAACCTGGCTTTATCCAAAGTTCAGATTTCGATTCCTGAAATGTGTTCAAATATGTGCATATTTAATGAGATAATGGCTAATTTGCATATTTAAACATGCTATTTCAGAAAACTTGTAATACAAAAGACAATTGCCTTAATGTAAGACATTAACTGGAGAAATTTCTAGCTGATACCTTTAAGTTAAAAAAATTACCCTATTCACCTGGGGTGTCTCGCCTTAAAAAGAGTCCTCTCCTGCTGATAGTCAGGTATGCTGGTCGACATGTCTCTGCTTTAAAGAGTCCTTTATCCAGGTGTTTAACGATGCGTCTTTTGCCCCCCACAGAGTGAAACTTAGTTATCACTATTAAAACCTAAATAAGCTCTTTTTTAAAATTAATATGAATACCCTCTTTGCAAAACAGATACTTACTTTTAGTTAACAGTTTCACAAAAACTTGAAAAGAAACATTCTTAGCAGACACCGTGTCTTAATCAGCATATAGATTAGCATCCCTTATCTCAACCCCCCACATCAAAGGGGGGAACTCCAACGTGTGTGTGTGTGTGTGTGTGTTAATTGTTCTTACAGGCAGGGGGGGAGAAACCTGCTTGACCCAAAGAGGGCACAAGAAAAGTTTGTGCACAGATCTCTGGCTGTAGGCGTTTGACCCCCGCGCAGCTGTGGCATTCGTTTCTTGACTGGCTCTTCGAACGGATGGCAATTTTTCTTTTTTGAAAGGTGACTTGGTAAGTGGAAATTACTGTCTTTTATTTAGTTTTGAGCATATTTCTATTTTCATCTAATTCCACCTCCCACAATCTCCTTGCCGGAGGAAGGGGTGGAGAAAGGGGGGAGAGGCCTGGGCACACTGAGCGGACCAGACATCATAACTTCAAAGAGACTACCTTAATCGACACATCAAAGAATTAGACAACAAAACATGTCTCACTCATAAAAATACCTAGATTAACATCACAGGCTCATAACATCAAAGGCTAATTAGATTAGATAACCCCTGAGGGACCAGACAGCATAACTTCAAAGAGACTACCTTAATCAACACATCAAAGAATTAGACAATAAAGGCATTCCACAGGGGGGCTTTTCACACCTACCCGTTATAACACATCACCCCTCACATCAAAGGGTCTCAAACAATGGGAGGCGGGACATAGCTCTGATAAAAGGCTCTCGACCAATGGGAGGCGAGGGGAGGCGGGACTTAGCTCATTTGCATAATTGGGGGCGTGTCACCTGTCGCTTTTTATGCATACTAATGTGATTGAAACAGTATCAGTACTACTACTCACACATGACTTAGGTTGGCTATATAGTTCAGGGGAATTGTAAACCATACAAAACAGATAATTACCTGTCCGAGAGAAAAAGAGCGACCACGGCGTCAGATTTCAACTCGGTGTGTATGGGGGTTATTCCCTATCTTTATTCAAGAGCGTGGTATTTAAATTTGAGAGCATACTCAAACCCTGTCATCGCACCAAAGACAAACCAAAGAGTAACCGCCCTTACGGGACGCTGTAATAAGTAAAGCGAACGCACCCGCAAGGACACCTGTCCTCCTATTGGTTGAGGGATTTTGATAGGATTGTTGCACAAAAGTTTCGAGCGCGCACAGAATAAATCTGAGAGCAGAACAAATCTGTAAGCAGGAATATATCTGAGTGCAAGCGTACAGTTTGAGCAGAAGCAGAGCAAAGTGCAAGCAGGCACTATTTGAGTGAAATAAATACATAAAGTATGCTCTCAAATTTAAATACCACGCTCTTGAATAAAGATAGGGAATAACCCCCATAGGTGTGTTCCATCAGTAGTCGCCATCGTTGAAAAGCAACTCCGATATTGACTCTGGTTTGAATTCTCAGAGTTTCCACTTTGTTTTTGTTCCTAATTTGCTCCGTTACATTATTTATTTTGCCACCAGTAGACGATGTTGACCCGAACTCTGCCATGGGGAAAGTGGCCGCCTGCTGCTGGCGAGTCATTGAAGTACTGCTGCAATGCACGCCCAATGACGGCACGCCCAATGAGGGCACGCCCAATGAGGGCACGAGATACATTTGTGGGTGCACGAGATCTGCTGACCATCTGCTGCTGATAGTGCCCAAGACCAGGCTCAAAACCCGAGGGCACCGAGCCTTCGCAGCAGCTGGCCCCAGGCTCTGGAACACTCTGCCTCTCCATGTGAGGTCGGCCCAGACCCTAGGGGTTTTTAAATCCACACTTAAGACCCACTTCTTCTCTCAGGCCTTCTAGTTAGAGCGGAGCACGACTCCTGACTTTTCCGTGTGTTTTGTTTTTATATTTGCTGTTGCAATGACTGTCTTTTGTTGTTATTGTACTGTCGTAAATTGTTTTTATTACTTGTACAGCACTTTGGCTCGACCAAACATCGTTTTTAAATGTGCTATATAAATAAAACTTGATTTGATTTGATTTGAGATGGAAGGCTGACAGACAGGGCGGTACTTTTTACAGCGCCACAGCTTCCACAGATGAATTTTTTTTATGGATTTTTTGTCAAAGCACTTCAGATATTCATTGCTATCGGGATGTTAAGAGCATTCCATTGAATATACCAACAAGTGTATCTCGAGCCGGTTTCTCAAACTTACCTACCCCACCTTTAAGACAATCATCAGGATGTTCTCAGGCAGAATTCACGACTACGAGGT
Organism: Harpagifer antarcticus; assembly: GCA_902827135.1. Classification (NCBI taxonomy): domain Eukaryota; kingdom Metazoa; phylum Chordata; class Actinopteri; order Perciformes; family Harpagiferidae; genus Harpagifer; species Harpagifer antarcticus. Next base: position 57,990 of record CADEHL010001435.1, read on the forward strand.
CAGATACAGTGATTCCTCCAGCATCACATGTCCTTACGGCTAGCAAAGGTCATATCCCCTCAGTCAACCTTTAGCTTCTCAGGAAGACTACGAGCAGAATACAGTGATTCCTCCAGCATCACATGTCCTTACGGCTAGCAAAGGTCATATCCCCTCAGTCAACCTTTAGCTTCTCAGGAAGACTACGAGCAGAATACAGTGATTCCTCCAGTATCAACATTTATTAACATAAAACAAGACCAACAAACAAAACAAACAACCATCAAACGACAATCAACACATTTCGACCATAGCTCGTGCAAGCCTTAAAGCCTCTCTTCTGCTTTTTCTTTTTAACCAATACAACTTCAAAAGTAATTTCATTCCAAATACGTTTTGCTTACTGTGAGTCGGTATTTCTTCTGTGGAAGTCTCAAGTCTGGTTTCTCAGTTCCTTGTGATGTTACCACAGCCGTCTCAGGGAGTTGAGACCCCCAGAGAAGGAACACAGCAACCTCCAGCATCGGCATCTCGGTAGGACCTCCAAAATGTTGTGGCGATCCAGCACTCACAACAGGAAAGAATGAAACAGAGAGGAATCAATAAAACACAAACACAGAAATAGTTCAAATGAATCATTATTATTTAGCTGACACCAAACACCAATGGGGAAACATGACCTGCCCTCCAGCACTCATACAGCAATGCTCTCCTGAACACCAGACACACAGGGCAGATATAGGTTTCTAAATGACACACGAATATGTTCCCTAAACATGTTTAACGCACACATTGTCAGGTCTCCTAAACTTGGACATGTTCCAGATGTTGAAAGGTCATCATCTCATGACTTCTTTAGGAGTCTTGCAGGATATGAATGATCCAATTAACAAACTATATATACGTCTGCACATGAACGCACATACATTTCTTTACATTAACTAAGACACCAACACCCTTATCGTTTCTTAGCTAATGCTGGATATGAACCACTAGCTTTAGACTCTAACTGTATTATATCTGAGGAAGACCTCCCTTGGAGTTCCTCTGACCTTTGCCAATTTACCTAACATGGGTACATCTGCGGATAATGGCAAAGACCATTGATAATTAGCAAAGAGACGACTCTCTGGAAACTGTAACTTAATAACATACCTAGTTACTATGACTAGGTACTCTTTCAGTGCGGTATTAGTACTCTTACTTGAAAGAGTATATTTTCAGTGTCGTATTAGTACTTTTACTTCTAACAAAGTACTCTTTCAGTGTCATATTAGTACTCTTACTTGAAACAGAGTACGTTTTCAGTCTAGTATTGTGTCGTATTAGTACTTTTACTTCTAACAAAGTACTCTTTCAGTGCGGTATTAGTACTCTTACTTGAAAGAGTATATTTTCAGTGTCGTATTAGTACTTTTACTTCTAACAAAGTACTCTTTCAGTGTCATATTAGTACTCTTACTTGAAACAGAGTACGTTGTCAGTCTAGTATTGTGTCGTATTAGTACTTTTACTCATAACAAAGTACTCTTTCAGTGTCGTATGAATGCTTTTAGTTGTAACTGAGTACTTTTACAGTGTGGTACAAGTACTTATACTTGTGCGTCAGTGTCTCAGGAGGGACACAGGTTAGTCTGAGGGTTATGTCTGTGAATGAGTGCAGGACGATGATCAGCGAGAGTTAACCCTCTGCATCTCGTATACTTTACACCTGTCTTATTGTCCTTTAACTTCTTTTGTATTCATTATTTAGTTTACTTTTATGGTTTTTAAATATCATTTTATATCATATTTATCTTTGCATAGTAACCCTTAGCTTCTGTTATAAATAAATGCATAATACATGTCCCTGTAAAACGAATCAAAACTCCTTAAAATCACAAAGCACTGCGTCCTGTCCAATCAGCTCCACGTCCACAGCATCAATAACTGATATTGAAAATGGATCAAAATCAATGTTATTTCTAATAGTTGATAAATGCGTCAGTTTGAAGAAAATAAAACCCTTGAGCAAAAAACTAACATACAGAGTGTTTAAATCTATAAAGTGTATTACACATTTCCGTTTGCTTTTAAACTCCCACACAGTATTTAGTAAACAACGATATATGCAATGACTAACGATAAAGGGTATCATATGCAACATGTTTTATAACCACATAAAAAAGACCTGCAGTTTCTACTTTACACATCATGGCCCCATCTTGTGGTCGAAAATTAAAATACACAATTTCAAACTAAAAACCAGACAAAAAGTCTAATTCCAATTTACTGTGCAGAAACACATTTGATGTATTTATTAACATGACTTCGTAGATTGAGATGTATGATGCATGTGAAAGGGCCCAAGTTACCATGCAGCATACACACTTATTCATTGGATTGATTTCCAACGCTCAAACCTGAATCTTATCCTGTTACCTTTTAGTTCTAAGAAACACATTGTTTTTCCCGTGTGCCTTATTCCAGCACGTGTGCCTTATTCCAGCACGTGTGCCTTATTCCAGTACGTGTGTGTCTTATTCCAGCACGTGTGTCTTATTCCAGTATGTGTCTTATTCCAGTACGTGTGTCTTATTCCAGTACGTGTCTTATTCCAGTACGTGTGTCTTATTCCAGTACGTATCTTATTCCAGTACGTATCTTATTCCAGTACGTGTGTCTTATTCCAGTACGTGTCTTATTCCAGTACGTGTGTCTTATTCCAGCACGTGTGTCTTATTCCAGTACGTGTCTTATTCCAGTACGTGTGTCTTATTCCAGTACGTGTCTTATTCCAATACATGTGTCTTATTCCAGTACGTGTCTTATTCCAGTACGTGTCTTATTCCAGTATGTGTCTCTTATTCCAGCACGTGTGTCTTATTCCAGTACGTGTGTCTTATTCCAGTACGTGTGTCTTATTCCAGCACGTGTGTTTTATTCCAGTACGTGTGTCTTATTCCAGCACGTGTGTCTTATTCCAGTACGTGTCTTATTCCAATACGTGTCTTATTCCAGTACGTGTCTTATTCCAGTACGTGTCTTATTCCAATACATGTGTCTTATTCCAGTACGTGTCTTATTCCAGTACGTATCTTATTCCAATAGATGTGTCTTATTCCAGTACGTGTCTTATTCCAGCACGTGTGTCTTATTCCAGTACGTGTCTTATTCCAGTACGTATCTTATTCCAATAGATGTGTCTTATTCCAGTACGTGTCTCTTATTCCAGTACGTGTGTTTTTACCGGATTGTAGCACTTTTTCAGTTTCTTGATTTCATTTGTTTCTAGATCATAATACTTTTCTACTTTTACTTGAGTGACATTTTGAATGCAGGACTTTTACTGTATTCCTACACTGTGATACTTCTACTTTTACTCAAGTACAAGATTTGAGTACTTCTTTTACTCAAGTACAAGATCTGAGTACTTCTACTTTTACTCAAGTGCAAGGTTTGAGTACTTCTACTTTTACTCAAGTACAAGTAGAAGTACTTCTACTTTTACTCAAGTACGAGATCCGAGTACTTCTACTTTTACTCAAGTACAAGATCTGAGTACAAGTCTCCTTTTACTCAAGTACAAGATCTGAGTACTTCTCCTTTTACTCAAGTACAAGATCTGAGTACTTCTCCTTTTACTCAAGTACTAGATCCGAGTACTTCTGCCACCTCTGCATACTGATACTACAAACATTACAGGAGACATCTTCATGAAAAAAACTTTTATTCAACCTGAGAATCAGAATACAAATACTTAATTAAATTAGGTGAAGGACACTTAGAGATTATAAAATAAAATAGATAAAAACAAACTTTGGATGTTGAGACGAATATGTGCAACAGTCACTCCACCAATGATTTAATCAAAAAGTACAATTTGCTGCAAATCAGGTCAACATGTAGTCGGTGAATTGGTGGATTCTTCACAGTCCTGTTGTCTAACAGGTTGTCTCTTTTGTCGCAGAGGTTGAATGGAGAACGCCAGGACGGCAGCACTTCCTGTCAAAGGTCAGGATCCTCACAGAGATGATTAATTCTCCTTCTTAACTTCGAGGCCAAACTAAAATGTCTAAACGCTGCTGAGACACAATGACTCTGATCTCTCTCCGGAGGCTCCGATCGGGGGGTCAAGCTTAAATAATGTAATTGAGCAACAGCAGGTTAATTCAACGCCTCACTTTCCTGGAACAAAGGTAAATGGTTGCTGGTGAGAGGTCACACAACTCTCAGTTTCTGTCATCATCCTGTTGTATCCTCTCAGATACATGAATACGTTTTGAACAGCGTGTGTTTTGGCCAAGATAAAGAGTTTATATCAGTATGTAGTGTCTCTACTTTAAAGAGTCCTCTCCTGCTGATGTTCAGGTGTATATCAGTATGTAGTGTCTCTACTTTAAAGAGTCCTCTCCTGCTGATGTTCAGGTGTATATCAGTATGTAGTGTCTCTACTTTAAAGAGTCCTCTCCTGCTGATGTTCAGGTGTATATCAGTATGTAGTGTCTCTACTTTAAAGAGTCCTCTCCTGCTGATGTTCAGGTGTATATCAGTATGTAGTGTCTCTACTTTAAAGAGTCCTCTCCTGCTGATGTTCAGGTGTATATCAGTATGTAGTGTCTCTACTTTAAAGAGTCCTCTCCTGCTGATGTTCAGGTGTATATCAGTATGTAGTGTCTCTACTTTAAAGAGTCCTCTCCTGCTGATGTTCAGGTGTATATCAGTATGTAGTGTCTCTACTTTAAAGAGTCCTCTCCTGCTGATGTTCAGGTGTATATCAGTATGTAGTGTCTCTACTTTAAAGAGTCCTCTCCTGCTGATGTCCAGGTGTATATCAGTGTGTAGTGTCTCTACTTTAAAGAGTCCTCTCCTGCTGATGTTCAGGTGTATATCAGTATGTAGTGTCTCTACTTTAAAGAGTTTTTTCACTGTGCTTTTCTGACAGTTGTGTTTTGTTGTGTTCGCGGAGCAGAGGCAGAATAAAAAGTGGAAATGCAACTTGTGATTATTTTCCTTATAATGAAACTCAACACAAATAAAAAGTGAAAATACAAACCAGCAGCAGCGTGAGGTAAAAACTGCATCTGATAAAAACATGTGCTCTCCCGCCCCCTGCAGGCACATCTCAGTAACTACAGTGATGGAAAAATACAACAGATACTTCACTCAACTGCAATAACTCAGTACGTGAACCTGAGGAGAAGTACACGGACTTTATGGAAGAATACTACTGTGGGTGGGGGGGGCAACCTACATTAAAAATGGGGACATTAGTAGGATCATCAACTAACATATCTCACTAAAGGAACAATTATTGTAAAATGACCCGTGTATCTCACGTAGGCCTATAACTTAGTAAAAACTATATAATGAGAACGCAAAACTTGGTAAAAAAACAATTTAAGTAATAATTATGTCATTTTTTTCTTTCTGAAATGGACCAATACTTCTACTTTGGTAGGATTTTAAATGCACAACTTTTAGTAACACTGTAGTATTAATAATAATATGTTAACCCTTGTGTTGTCGTCCTATCAACTGAGCAGCTTCTGTTCATAAAGCATATAGTATAAATAATCACTCAGATCTGTGTAACACCTTTTGAGCTAACTTTATTCAGATTAAAAGTTACTCTTCTTTTCTAAGTGTACAGTCAATAAACCTCATTTACACAAATTCAAACATAATTCAACCACAGTTTACAAACCGGAGTATAACACACACACACACACACACACTGACATCTAGTGGTGATCTGCAGACATCAACACGAGGTCAACATTAAACTCCTCATAACTTTGAGCATTATTGAGAATATGATGAATTCACGTGACTTTGGTAACATGATGCTTTTATTAAAGCTCTTTAAAAATGCATATAGTTAAAGCTGGTTGAAGATCACCCCATGGCTGTCCTCCTGAGTCCTACATTTGATTGTTTTTATTGTATTTTATTAACTTTTTGTTGTATTTTACATTCTATCTTGTCCTTTTATAATTTATTTTGTATATGTTTGTTAATAATATAAAGCCCAACTTAGATTTGATTAAACTTTTCTCTGATCAGCTGTAGCTATGGCAACAGGTGGCAGTTAGCCTACATTAGCTTTGATGCTAGCTAACATTAGCCACCGGTCAAAACACATTACCGTAATTACCTGAACGTTTTAAAACGTATTCATTAAATGGAGACCACTCTCCGCTGCATGGCTTCCGATCATCCCACGACCTGGTCAAAACAACTCCTGTGTGTGGAGTATGCCCACAACACCCTCATCAGTTCCGCTACTGGTCTTTCCCCTTTTCAGTGTGCATACGGTTTTCAACCCCCATTGTTCTCTGCATTGGAGAAGGAGGTTACCTGTCCATCTGTCCAGGCTTTCATCAGACGTTGTCGGAGGACTTGGAGGCAGGCTCGAACAACTCTGCTTCAGTCTGCTAACCGGTACGCCACATCAGCGAACCGCCGACGCACCAAGGCACCTGTGTACCAGGTAGGCCAGAGGGTGTGGCTTTCCACTCAGAACATTCCCCTTCGGGTGGAGTCTAAGAAGTTAGCGCCCAGGTTTATTGGACCCTTCGAGATTGTCAAGGTCATTAATCCTGCAGCAGTTCGACTGAGTTTGCCCCGGAACATGAAGATCCATCCCACCTTCCACGTTTCTAGGATTAAACCTGTCCGGGAGAGTCCTATGGTTTCCGCCGCCCCTCCACCACCACCCCCTAGGATGATCGATGGGGGTCCTACCTACACCCTTCGTCGTTTACTCCGTTCCCGTCTCAGAGGAAGAGGGGTTCAATATTTGGTAGACTGGGAGGGCTATGGTCCTGAGGAGAGGCAGTGGGTTCCGGCTCGTCATATCCTCAACCCTCAACTCATCCGAGACTTCCACCTGCGTTACCCGGAGCAGCCGTCTAGGACCCACGCTCGACCAGGCGTTAAGCCAGGGAGTACTCGTCCGCTACGGACCAGAGGCTTCGTCGAGGAGGAGGGGGAGGCATCATCAGTCGAGGAGGACGAGGATTTCCAGGAGGGAGAGGCCGAGAGAGCATTCTCTGACGAGTACTAACCTTTCCCATACCTCCACCTTCCACCCGGTGTCTGTAGGGTTTTTCTTGAGTCTTCTTTAATTTTTTTTAGACGTCTGGAGCCGTCCATTAAGGGGGGGGTTCTGTCACAGTCTGCTTTCTCACTCACCTATTTTCTGCATTATCATTCCTTAGTCACCTGGTAGTCACACCCTGTCTCTCTCTCACTCTGTTACACCCATCAGCTCCGTTAGTATTTAGGCCCACTTCACTTTCACCTCAGTGCCAGATCGTACTTTGCAGCATGCCAGTCTTTCCCGCATTACCCTTCGGATTGCTCTCCCGGTTTCGACCCTGCCTGTCCCTGACCAGCCTGCCTCGCCTGCTCCCTGACCCGTTCTGTACCTGCGACTCCGTCCTGCTGTCTCCTGGAACCCTCGCCTGTCCCCGACCAGCCCTTTGCCTACTATCTGCCGTGTTGTCTCCTACCAGCCTATTGCCTTTAATAAAGCTGGTTACCGACTATCTCTGGTTTCCCGTGTTCTGCATTTTGGTCCTCAGCTCGTTTGTGACAGCTAGTAAATTGTCAACGGGGGGAGTGGGGGATGATGTGCTAGTGACTTATCCGACCGGCCCACTTCGGTACCGGCCCATCGGGATTCGTCCCGATGGCCAGTCCGCCACTGCACCCAGCCCAGCCCATGTAAACTGTCAACGGAGGGAGCCTCGCTGCGGGGAAACGGTGGACCTAGTGTCCCGATCGGAGTGGGAATAATAATAATAATAATCCGTGCATTTTATCCATTAATTTCCCAACATTGTGGTAAAAACCACACGTTTAATCCACGTTGGTGTTCAACTACACAAAGCATCGGTTTGTTTTCTCATCAGGAAATGCAGACCGGCTCAAACAAACGATTTTTAATCATCATCCTCACGATCATTTAATGTATCATATGTTCGCCGAATTAACATGAAAGCACTAATAAATGTAGTTTCATCCACTTGAGTTTACAACTACAAAAATAATCGATTTGTTTTTATATCACATCCTACGGGAGGAAATTCAGCAGCTCTCACTGCCGATCTGTAATCCTAATTTAATCATCATCTTCACCACGATCATTTATGTTTATGTTCGCCGAATTACATTACATTACATTTAGCTGACGCTTTTATCCAAAGCGACTTACAATAAGTGCGTTCGACCAACAAAATACAACCCTGAAGAAAATAGAATCATAAAGTACATCAGGTTTCATAGAGCAAAAACATTTCAAGTGCTACTCAGCTGGCTTTAGGTAAGCCAGTCCTTTGTTAGTATATAAGTGCTTTGTTAGTAATTCTATCGCTCGAAGTGGAGTCGAAAGAGATGAGTTTTCAGTCTGGAAGGTGTGCAGGCTTTCTGCTGTCCTGATGTCAATGGGGAGCTCATTCCACCATCTTGGAGCCAGGATAGCAAACCCACGTGTTTTTGCTGATGGGAACTTGGGTCCCCCTCGCAGCGAGGGTGCAGCGAGTCGTTTGGCTGATGCAGAGCGGAGTGCACGTGCTGGGGTGTACGGTTTAACCATGTCCTGGATGTAGGAAGGGCCAGATCCATTCGCAGCATGGTACGCAAGTACCAGTGTCTTGAAGTGGATTCTAGCAGTTACCGGGAGCCAGTGGAGGGAGCAGAGGAGCGGAGTGGTGTGGGAAAATTTAGGAAGGTCGAAGACCAGACGAGCCGCTGCATTCTGGATGAGCTGCAGAGGTCGGATGGCACATGCAGGTAGACCAGCCAGGAGGGAGTTGCAGTAGTCTAGGCGTGAGATGACGAGAGCCTGGACCAGAACCTGGGTGGCTTTCTGGGTCAGCTGGGGACGAATCTTCCTGATGTTGTAAAGCGTATATCTGCAGCAACGGGTTGTAGCAGCGATGAGAGAGATGTCAGCTAGACAAGCAGAGATGCGTGCGACGACCTGGGTCTCTGAGCGGGGAAAGGACAGAATGAATTGGGTGTCGTCAGCATAGCAGTGGTATGAAAAACCATGCAGGCTAATGACTGATCCGAGCAAGTTGGTGTACAGGGAGAAGAGGAGGGGACCAAGAACAGAGCCCTGAGGGACCCCTGTAGATAATTGACAAGGGTCGGACTCGGACCCTCTCCAAGTTACCCTGTAGGTACGGTCTTTGAGGTATGAGGTGAGGAGGGAAAGTGCAGAGCCTGAAACTCCAAGTTCTTGGAGAGTGCGAAGGAGGATCTGATGGTTCACCGTGTCGAATGCAGCTGACAGGTCCAGCATGATGATGACAGAGGAGAGGGATGCTGCTTTAGCAGTGTGCAGTTCCTCAGTGACAGCAATGAGAGCAGTTTCTGTGGAGTGACCTGCCTTGAAACCAGACTGGTGCGGATCCAGAAGGTTGTTCTGATGGAGATAACAGGAGAGTTGTTTAAAGACAGCGCGTTCAAGTGTTTTAGACAGGAACGGGAGGAGAGACAGGTCTGTAGTTTATAACATCAGACGGGTTGAGAGTGGGTTTCTTTAGGAGAGGGTTTACTCTTGCCTCCTTGAGACTGTTTGGAAAGTGACCAGAAGTTAGAGAAGTGTTGATGAAATGGTGAGAAACGGTAGAATATCAGGAGCGATAGTCTGAAGGAGGTTTGAAGGGATAGGGTCCAGAGGACAGGTGGTAGGGCGGGCAGAGGTAATGAGGGTAAGAACCTCACTTGGAGAGAGAGGAGAAAAGGAGGTTAGTGTGTGGGTGAAAGGAGGGTCTGGTGACCCAGCGGTGAGTAAAGGTGAGTCAGAAAAAGAAGAGCGAATATCATCAACCTTTTTTTCAAAATGGTTAACAAAGTCGCTTGACAGAAGGGAGGAGGGGGAAGGGGCTTTGGGGGGGGTCCAAGAGGGTGGAGAAGATGGAAAATAGTTTTTGGGATTGGAATAGGAAGATTGGACCTTATCTTGAAAGAAAGTGCTTTTTGCCTGAGAGATCGAGGCAGAGAAAGAGGAGAGGAGAGCCTGATAGGTTAGGAGGTCGTCACGGTGTTTGGATTTCCACCGTTTCCGCTCTGCTGCCCGAAGGGAGAGGGAACGAAGGTTACGGCGGACAGGTGCAGGATGAGAAGAGATTAGTTCGTTATGTTTGGAAAGGGGTAGAGAGAATGAAATGAAGAAGTGATCGGATGTGTGGAGCGGGTTTACAGAGAGGTTAGAAGTAGTGCAGTTCCTTGAGAATATGAGATCAAGGACATTGCCAGCTTTATGAGTTGGTGGGGATGGAGACAGTGAGAAAGCAAAGGCGGTTAACAGAGATGTTAGTTCGTCTATCTTCCCTGTCTGGAGGTTGAAGTCTCCGAGAATTACAGCCGGAGGGCCAGTTTCAGGGATGTGTGAGAGGAGATGATCTAACTCCTCCAAGATGTCCCCCAAGGCGCCTGGTGGACGGTAGAGAACAACAATGGTTAATTGTATAGGATGGGTTATTGTGACGGCATGGAATTCAAAGTTGGAAGGAGTGAAGTTAGGAAGCTTGAAGAGGGAACAGCTCCATTTGGGAGAGAGCAGGAGACCAGTGCCACCTCCTCTGCCAGTGGGTCTGGGTGTATGGGAGAAGGAGTATGCTGTGGAGAGAGCTGCTGGGGTGGATGTGTTGGATGGAGTAATCCAGGTCTCAGTGAGAGCAAGGAAATCCAGAGACTGCAGGGAAGCGTAGCCAGAGATGAAGTCAGCCTTGGGAACAGCTGACTAGCAGTTCCACAGGCCGCCTGAAACTAGAATGAAAGAGACACCTCAGTGTTTGTAGATGTTTGTAGATGTTTCTGGAGGCAGACTGAGGTGGACATATCAGACCATCTAAAGACTAACTGACCCCCCCTCTGCTCTCAGCCTGGAGCCTGCTGCAGTCCGGTTCTTGAGGTCAGGTCTCAGGAAGTGTAAGTGTGTTTTTAATCAGGAACATCTTCACACTGGGACATCACAGGTACTTTAATAACCTTTAATACCTGCTGTGTCTCATCAGATTCCTGTGGACTCACACCGGACTCAAACACAGCATTCAGAAAACTCCAACTGTCTGACAACAACAGGAAGGTGACACGTGTGAAGAAGAAGCGGAAATATCCTGATCATCCAGAGAGGTTTGACTCCTCTCCTCAGCTGATGTGTAGAGAAGCTCTGACTGGTCGCTGTTACTGGGAGGTCGAGTGGAGCGGAGAGGTTTCTATATCAGTGACTTACAGAGGAATCAGCAGGAGAGGAGGCGGAGAAGACTGTGGGTTTGGAGAGAATGATCAGTCCTGGAGTCTGAGCTGCACTGGTGGGTGGTTACTCTGTCAGGCACAATAAGAGAGAAAACACGCATCTCCTCCTCCTACTTCTTCTTCTCTGATAGAGTAGCCGTGTATCTGGATCATCCTGCTGGCTCTCTCTCTTTCTACAGAGTCTCCTCTGACACACTGATCCACCTCCACACCTCCAGAACCACATTCACTGAACCTCTCTATGCTGGGTTTGGGTCTTCTGGTTACCTGGTTCCTCTTTAGTGTCCCTGTGTTCTCTGCAGGAGTGACCCCCCCCCCCCCCCCCAGAAAGAGAGGGGCTGATAATAAAAGTGAAAAACTAAGATTTCTGAGACTTTCAGAAAAAGTCAGAAAAAATTCTGTTTGTTAATTTTCTTTTAAAATAAATCTAAATGTTGAGATTTCAGAAAATAAAAGTTTCTCAAAAAGAAGTCAGAATTGTAACATTTTAAGAAAACTCTCAAACTAAAAGTCAGTATTTGCAAAGATGAAACTCAGAAAGAGGTTGAAGAACAACAGGAAGTCCATTCTGATTTATTTCCACACGGAGGCTTTTATTCTGAACTGCAGGAAAACCTACATTCATCCCAAAGTCTCCCACCATCTGTAGTTTGTGAACACGTGACATGACTTCAGTTTGAATGGCAGCAGCAAAGGGTTACTGAGGCTCGTTGGGAACAGGTCATAGTGACGAGTTCAACCACTTCTGCAGAATATAATGATGTCTACAAACTAACGTCTAAAGTGCAAACGTGAACATAAAGTGCAAACCACAGCGTGCATGCATTTGCGCTCAATGACCGGCTTCCCTGTGAATATTTAAAATATAACGTGGCCCTCCACAGCAGAGTCTGCGCGGCTCAGAGTGCTCGCTTCTTACTCTCATGCAGACATGGTCATTACTTTTAAGAAGTGTCAGATTCGCCTTATTTGCATTTAGAAACGAATACTCCCCTAAACAACACGATGATGTTTGAATGAACACGGCTGCTGCTGGGTGAATGTAAACCTCTGATCTGGGTTAGATGGGTTTATTAACAGACCAATCGCATGATGATTGTCCTCATCATTAACACTCATGTATTTCAATGTAAGCAGCTGATCTAATTAATAAAGTGTGGTTTTTGAGTCCGACTCGTGGCCTGTCTTTGTCTCAGTTTGCTGGTTTATTTTATATATACTTTTATTTTCTCTAATGTGCAATGCCTCCTTTCCCAAATTGGGATCAATAAAATACTTCTTATCTAATGTTAACGCGAGGTGAGGATCCTCTTGTTTGGTGTGAAGGTGAGTCTAATCAGACGCCGCTGCCCCCCCCCCCCGGCCGTACAGCAGGAACCCCCCCGCGGTTGCGAAGCTCCTCCAGATCCAGGTTGGACAGGAAGCTCCTCTGAAGCTCCGCCTCCACCGTGCACCCTCCCGGCCACGCTGCACCCCCCCAGCAGTACCACGGCCGACTGACACAGCAGCCAATCAGAGAGCTTCCTCAGGTCAGATAGAGCCCGCCCCCCACCCCACAGGCTCAGGTGAAGCATGTTAGCGGCGACACGAGCGCTGGGCCGCTGCAGAGAGAGTAAAAAACAGGTGGTTAATGCACAACCTGTTATAATATCTGTTGGGAAGACACTGAATGTCCTCTTCCAACATGAGAGCAACATGAGAGCAAAGGTATCCAACCGTAGCTGTGACAGATGTGTGATTACCTAGAAGAGCATCAGGACTGCTTGAGGCAGATGATAGCTATGTGATTAAAATGATGATTCAGCCTCTATGGAGAGGACATCAAGCATGCTCATTCTGACGTGGAGCTAATCTGAAGTAAACATTGAATACTGCTTTCTATTCCTCCATCTTGTGACTGTGTGACTCCCTCTTTTGGATATCAGCATGTGAAGGACACTGTTCAGGAACTAGTCTCTGTATGTGATGACTCCTTCCATTCTGGAGAGGACCACAGATACATGGATCCTGAGGTTGATTAAAAATGTTAAGTACTCGGAAAAGTCAGAATTTTGAGATTTTGAGAAAGTCAGAATTTGGTGAAAAAGTCTGAATTTTGTGAAAAAGTCAGAAATGTGCGATAAAGTCAGAATGTTGAGATTCTGAGAAAAAGTCAGAATTTTGTGGAAAAGTCAGAATTTTGAGATTTTGAGAAACGGTCAGAATTTTGTGAAAAATTCAGAATGTTGTGGAAAAGTCAGAATTTTGTGAAAAAGTCAGAATTTGGTGAAAAAGTCAGAATTTTGTGAAAAAGTCAGAATGTTATGAAAATGTCAGAATCTTGTGAAAATGTCAGAATGTTGGGAACAAGTCAGAATTTTGAGATTCTGAGAAAAAGTCTGAATGTTGTGAAAAAGTCAGAATTTTGTGAAAGTCAGAATTCTGTGGAAAAGTCAGAATTTTTAGATTTTGAGAAAAAGTCTGAATTTTGTGAAAAAGTCTGAATTTTGTGAAAAAGTCTGAATTTTGTGAAAAAGTTTGAATGTTTAGGAAAAATTCTGAATTTTGATAAAAAGTCAAAAAAAAATGATGAGTCAGAATTTGGTGAAAGTCAGAATTTTGTGGAAAAGTCAGAATTTTGAGATTTTGAGAAACGGTCAGAATTTTGAGAAAAAGTTTGAATGTTTAGGAAAAATTCTGAATTTTGATAAAAAGTAAAAAAAAAATGATGAGTCAGAATTTTGTGAAAGTCAGAATTTTGTGGAAAAGTCAGAATTTGGTGAAAGTCAGAATTTTGTGAAAAAGTCTGAATGTTGTGAACAAGTCTGAATTTTATGAAAAAGTCAGAAATGTGCGATAAAGTCAGAATTTTGAGATTCTGAGAAAAAGTCAGAATTTTGTGAAAGTCAGAATTTTGTGGAAAAGTCTGAATTTTATGAAAAAGTCAGAATTTTGAGAAAAAGTCTAATTGTTGTGAAAAAGTCTGAATGTTGTGAAAAAGTCTGAATTTTGTGATCATTTCTGACGTGGAGCTAATCTGAAGTAAACATTGAATACTGCTTTCCATTCCTCCATCTTGTGACTGTGTGACTCCCTCTCTTGGATATCAGCATGTGAAGGACACAAGCTGATGTTCAGGAACTAGCTGATGCTCTGTATGTGATGACTCCTTCCATTCTGGAGAGGATCACAGATACATGGATCCTGAGACTGAAGCTCAAGCCGGGGACACGTGAGAGTTTTAGAATTCTCCTGATGAGATCTAATCTCTTTTTTTGCATTATTATTTTTTTAAAGCTAGACCAAGAATCATCTCTTTAGTAACAGCTGAAAGAGAGGGAGATGAGGCTAGAATGATCTGTTTGGTTATTTGAGCAAAACACTTCATAGACATGTTTTTTATATATCTGAGACCTATAATATATGCCTAAAGTAGTATGATAGGAGACCTTTAATATATATCTGTATATATCACCTTGCTGGGGCTCCTCCTGAGCAGCAGCTGAATCACCAGCTGCACGTCAGCAGGTGCAGCTTGGCGGGGGAGGTGGGCAGCTGCGTCTCCTCGTAGACTCCGGCTCTGCAGCCCCCCCGCTCCGTAGAAAGGTTTTGCTCCCAAAGATCTCGTAGGCGACGGCGCCGACCGCCCAGCCGTCCGCCTTCCTGTAGTCGATCACCGAGGCCCGCCTGGGGAGGCACTGGACACCTGGGGGGGGGGGGGGGCAGAGAGTGGTTATAGACACAGGTCAGGGTTCACTGTGTAACTCTGATTATAAGTCTTTATTATGTTTCTGTATATATTGTGGTTATTTATAGATATTTATTTAAAAGATCTCCTATCATGCAAATTGCACTTTTTTTATGTCTTCTCTACATCAACATGTGTCCCCGGAGTGTCAGGAAATAAAACCCTCTCTTTTCCTCCGTACCCACATCTCTAAAAACGGAGGAACAACGGAGCTGATCCAGATTTGCTGCAGATATGACTTAACATCTGAAATGTGGGCGGGCTTTAGACCCACGGCAACATGTGGTAAACCCGTAAGAGAAAAGCATTTGAGCTCCATACGTTTCAGAAATAATCCTTGATGTGGTTTTGAACATGATATGGCGTTTCATCACGGCAGCGTTTAGCTGAGAATCTCTCGGTAAAGTTCTGAGAAGGCACAAGCTCCCATTTTTTAAAGCTACTGACCCAGAATCATCTCTTTAGTACAGTGTTTCTCAAAGTGGGGGCGCAGAGGCATTTTTTTTAAAAGAGAATTGTTATGACGTCGGGCATATGACTGGCGGGGGATTTACACTTTAGAAACCTATGAGGGCGCTGTAGGACACAGGTGTGTAATGTACATTTTGAGGATGGAAGGTCAATAGGCGGCGTCAGGGGGGAGCTAGGGGGTGCTGCAGGTCCCCCTAGGATAGCCATAGCACCCCCTAAGCACCCCCAAGACATGTATATCTTTTTTATTTTTATGTGTGAAATTCATAATTTGAAAAATGATTGATTGGAAAATAATATGCTACAGTAGAAGTACGTCTGGGTCTCTGTGTTTCCTTCAAGCTCGGCTCTATGTGTGTGTGGAACGAGCCATGTTTGTGTGCGTGCGCGAGAGAGAGAGAGCGCAAACCGGTACCGGAGATTGTTGTTGTTAGCATCTGGTGCTAGCGAGCTACGCTACGGATATAAGGTGGAGGAGAGTCCTCTCCCGTCAGACTGAGAGGCTCAGTGAGCTAAAGGACTCTCTCAGTGTTTAGATTACCCACTGAGATTAGTTATCTGTCTCAAACGTTTGGTCACGATTAATGTAAACATTATTCCGAGGCACACGTTTATATGATCCTTATAGGTATAAAAAATAAGAGAATAAATTAAAAACAGTTATAAAATACTATGACAGTAAACAAGAATACAGTTTGAAAGGGGAGTGATTTGTAAAATATCCATAAAGAAAAGTAAATCTGTTTCCAGTTCTGTTTCATCTGGGTGTTGAGAGAGGAATCCATAGATCTCTCAATGTTGCTCTCAAGTGCACCAGATTGATGCTTTCAACTTCAATGTTTAAAAAGAATCTTCCCGGGGGAGCATGCCCCCCTATAGGGTGTGAGGACACTAGAGGAGGTGAGGTCCCCCCTAGAGGAGGCGAGGCCCCCCTAGAGGAGGTGAGGACCCCCCTAGAGAGGCGAGGCCCCCCTAGAGGAGGTGAGGACCCCCCTAGAGGAGGTGAGGACCCCCCTAGAGGAGGCGAGGTCGACCCCCCACTTCTAAAATAGCACTTTACCCCTGCTTACATATATGCCGAGAGCTGATTATCGAGCCTTCCTTGTAACAGTTGCAGGTACACTGTGTGGTGTGTGTGGGGAGTGATTTTTGAATTGAATGCTCACGTTCATATTGATGTATTTTAATAAATGTTAACTGGGGCCCATTACATGACTATTTGTGTTGGGGGGGCCCGACTTTCTTTGTTTTTCTCCAAAGGGGGGCCTGACGGAAAAGGTTTGAGAACCATGCTTTAGTAAGGAGAGGGGTTTGAGGCTAGAATGACCTGTTTGGTATTTTGAGCAAAACACTTCAGAGTAGGGTTGCGAAGGGGAGGAACGTCTCCGGTACATTTCCATGGGAAGTTAAGCTGGGGAATTTTGGAAATATTCCATATTTGAAATAAATAAATAAATGTAAGTTTTCCGCACTCTCGCGGGAATATCTCGGCGAGCGAGCTTAAGCTTCTGACTGCATGATATAGCCCAACACCTTCATCACATGCTGCCACTTGTTCGTAATCTGTTCTAGAAAAATGATGTGTTTTTGGACATTTGGGGAGTCAGGTGGTCCCGCGAGTCGTTGGTATGAGAAAGTTTGAGAAACACTGAACTAGATGAATGAATTTAAAATTAAATAAATATATTACCCCATAATATCACTTACTTCACTTTGTGTCCACGGGCTCAAATGTGTGGCTTTATTTTTGTGTCTTGTGCTTTGGGCTCAAAGGTGTGATCCAGTCAGAAATCATGTGTGCATGTGATGGAGGAATGCACAGTGCCTGTAGGGGGTGTGGTCTCGATAGCCATGCAGTGAGCAGGGTGCTATGGCATGGATATTCAACTGTACTTGAATGGCATCTGTTTGTTTTAGTCATTATGCTCAAATATACTTTCCAACTATATTTAAGTTCCCTACGAAGAGCCAACCTCCAATTTAGAAAATTCCCGGAATTTTGCAACCCTACTTCAGGAACAGTCTTATATATTTATATATATCGACCTATAATATGTGCCTAAAAACAGTATAATAGGAGACCTTTGAAGGTTACTGAAGCTCACCGGGGGCCATGAGGCAGGCGTGCCCCCCGGCTCACCCACATGCTGTTGAAGGGAAGCTGCAGACTGCAGTCGTTTGAGACAAACATCAGCCGAAGTCCGAGATCACCAGCCGAGGACATCCAGCGCAGGGACAAATCACACTTTGAAACCTCTAATGTTCTCTGAGGGACTGAGGTCTGAGGAATCCAGCTGCAGGGACAAATCACCTTTGAAAACTCTAATGTTCTCTGAGGTCTGAGGACATCCACTGCAGGGACAATCACACTTTGAAACCTCTAATGTTCTCTGAGGGACTGAGGTCTGAGGACATCCAGCTGCAGGGACAATCACACTTTGAAACCTCTAATGTTCTCTGAGGTCTGAGGACATCCAGCTGCAGGGACAAATCACACTTTGAAACCTCTAATGTTTCTGATGGACTGAGGTCTGAGGACATCCAGCTGCAGGGACAATCACACTTGAAA